>JAVTVY010038539.1:0-173133 GCA_036873755.1 Hanleya hanleyi | reverse complement strand
AGTGCCGAACAAGGATTATGGGTGGAGCATCTCCCGCTCTCCAGCATCAACGAAACAGGGCCCATCGAGTTCACCATCAGTAATGCGGATACGCCCTATGTGGATTTAGCCCATACATACTTGTATGTGAAAGCCAACATCGTCAATGGAGATGGCTCCAGAATCGTCGACCAAGCAACGGTGGGCCCGACGAATCTCTGGCTGCACTCGATGTGGCCATGCATGTGGATGGACAACAGGTCCAGGCACGGCCTTAACACCGAACTTTGGGCGCGCGAATTTCATTCGAGCCTATCAAAGCCTGTTTACAGCCATCGGTCAAATCAACCAGGACGAAGGGAATATGATCAGTCGGGAGGACTACGCGAACGGATACACGTTGTTCTGTTTCGATCTGACCCCCACCTTAGAGAACGACCATCAGCTGGCCCTCGCCAAGCAAGGCAATTACGGTTGGAAATCCACTTTGCACGAGCCCTCCGGAGCACCGTCAATGTGATCTGCTACGCCGAGTTTGACAACATCATTCAAGTGGACAAGGCGCGCAACGTCATGTGTGACTTCTCCACCTAACATGGATACAGACCAGATAACCACCGTGCTGGAGAATGACCCAGAGACACGTATGGTCTTTCAAGGGGTGTTCGCCCGAGATGTGTTCCCAATAGACCGTATGTATCCTGCTGCTTACGTTCTCAACACGGACCCGATGGATCGGCCCGGTGAATATTGGGTGGGCGTGTACTTGACAGAACAGCAGGGCGAATACTTTGACCCGTACGGCCTGCCACCCCTCCATCCCGATTTAACAGACTTCATGGATCAAGGCACAGAGACGTGGTGTTGGAACAGTCAAACGTTGCAAAGCCTGGCCAGTAGCGTGTGCGGACAATATTGCTTGCTTTACCTGTACCATCGATGCAGGGGAAGACCCTTATCTACCATCGTACAGATATTTGACGAGTAGCCCAAGGCCGAGGACCGCGATGTACTCGTATATGACTGGGCCGCCCATCATTTCAATGTACAAGCCCCATTCTGGGCTTAAGTTCTTTCAATGTACAAGGCCACCCTGTTCTGGGCTTAAGTTCTTTCAATGTTCAAGCCCCCTGTTCTGGGCTTAAGTTCTATCGATTTCAATGTACAAGCTCCCTGTTCTGGGCTTCAGTTTACAAGTGGTTGTTCTCACGTTGTTGTTGTTGAATAAAAAAAGCAAAATGAGATCTCACCCAAAAAACCCTGTCTTGTGTGTTTTCTATATGAGCATAATGCATGAAGGCTATAACAGACATGTGGGGATTCGGTGAAACTGGCTTCGAACACCGTGGAGAAAGTAGCCCATCAGTGGCCTAGGATAATCCGAAATTCACCCGCGCAGGTGTGCGGCCGGAGCAACCCGCGCGCGCGCTGCGGCCGGAGCAACCCGCGCGCGCGCTGCGGCCGGATAACCCGCGCACGCTGCGGCCGGGGCGGGGCGGGGCGGGGCCGGGCCGGGGCGGGGCCGGGGCCGGGCCGGGCCGGGCCGGGGAAAACCCGGAGGTTGAACATCCGGACCCTACGTCTTCGGCGCCAAAATGTCTATTTCCATACACTTTCTCTACTGCGCATGCGCAGAATGACGTCAGTTCCACGTCACACGCAGCCCGTTGGATACTCCCTCACGACTGCTTTACATTGATACCTCACTCGACCCCATCGGCCCAATAGGGGCCCACCTAAACCTCAACACGTCTATTTCTATACTACGGCCAGACTGCGCATGCGCAGACTATTGACAACGAACGACACACTAGCCCAGGCGGATGCTCCCTCACGAGAGCTTCACACTGATACCTCATACGACACCATAGGATCATGAGAGGCTCACCTAAACCCTAACACGTCTATTTCCACACCCTTTTCCCAGAATTCTCTGTCTGCGCATGCGCAGAATGTGGACAACGGCCGAGACCCTAGTCCAATCGGATGCCTCCTCACATAGGCTTCACATTGATACCTCACTCAACTGCATCGGCTCATTAGTGGCTCACCTAGATCCCAAAACGTCTATTTCCATACCCTTTTCCCACAATTCCCTGTCTGCGCATGCGCAGAATGTGGATAACGACCGAGACACTAGTCCAGGCGGATGCCCCCTCACATAGGCTTCACATTGATACCTCGTACAACTCCATAGACCCATTAGGGACCCCCCTCAATCCTAAAACGTCTATTTTCATACCCTCTGTCTACCGCGCATGCGCAGAATGACGATATTCCAACCCCACACGCACCCCATCGGATGCTCCTTCACGAATGCTTCACATTGATACCTCATACGACTCCATCGGACCATTAGGGGCTTCCCTAGATCCCAAAACGTCTATTCCATACCCTTGGTCTACCGCGCATGCGCAGAATGACCATATTCCAACCCCACACCCAGCCCATCGGATGCCCCCTCACATATGCTTCACATTGATACCTCACTCGACTCCATCGGACCACTAGTGACCCACCTAGACCCCTAAACGTCTATTTCCATCTACCGCGCATGCGCAGAATGACGATATTTCAACTCCACACCCACTCCATCAGATGCCCCTTCACGAATGCTTCACATGGATACCTCATACGACCCAATCGGTACAATAGGGACCCCTCTCGCCCCTGAAGATTGCCGGAGAATGCCGGAGAATTTGGGACTACTTTCTGTCCGCGGAGGCAGACCGCATCACCACCAGACCGCATCACCGCGGAGGAATACACACGCCCGATTCACGCAGACCGGAAGTGACGTCATACATGATGTCACACTTCAGTACATGTCCTATCATGTTCAGTCATACGGGACTGGTGGCGCCCCCTGGCGGAAAAAGGGGAACCAAGAGTTACCTCCCTGGAAAATGGGACTCTTACCGTCTTCTCTCTACTACTGACGTCGCCAGTTCCGATCCAGTGTCAGTTCCAACCCACTTCCCAAAATATTGCTTCTTGTCATAACCGTGATCACGCGAAACCATAAAACATTTGGTGCATTCAAGCAAGTTGATCAACCTCTCAGTCATCGTTAAACTATATTATACATTCACTGGTTTTGTTAGGAGACAGCAGACCCATTCCATACACACGACTACATCTGTCTAAGTACAAACACCATGACTCGCCGTTGGTCAAAAACCGTGTCGTCTGCCAGCGCTTACGATTAAAGTTTTGATGTTTTGTTTCTCACATATAATTATCATATGGTACTATGTATCTGTCATAAATTTATTCACAGGAGTGTCTCTCTAAAGGCTACATGTACCTGCCCAATTTTTGACATCAACTGACGGACCCAGTTCCGAACCACCATGGATGGCCAAGCTGGGTCGTACCATGGCCTGAAAATGTCTTGCGAACTACGTAAAATTGTAACTCGAGTGCTCATTAGCATTTCTTCTCTTTTATCTGCTATTCAGAGGTAAAATAAGTAAAAGTACTATTAATTTATCATTATTTTCGAGTGAGTATACGCTTATTAGCCATCAGAGTTATTTCAGTGTCCAATTGCCAATATGATCAGATCGACCATATCACTTATAATCACCCCCAACCTGCATTCTTTAACATCAAATGTTCACTTATGAGATGACATTAAAAACGAAATATCCAGATAGGACCCTATTTTGTCGGAAAAGTTACAATGTTGACGATTACATTTGTTTATATTTGGGTCAAAGGTCAATGTCAAAACTAGGCTGGATCGGAACTGGCGACAGTGGGTCGGAACTGACACCTCTCATTAAGAAATGTAATTTTATTTTCCCTGCAGTTCAGTTCATCCCTAGCTAAGTTAGTTTATTAATAAAGACTATAGACAATTGTACGGCGATCAAGATAATGATTATGCCAATCAAACCATTTCCTTCTGAAATAG
Source organism: Hanleya hanleyi (assembly GCA_036873755.1). Classification (NCBI taxonomy): domain Eukaryota; kingdom Metazoa; phylum Mollusca; class Polyplacophora; order Lepidopleurida; family Hanleyidae; genus Hanleya; species Hanleya hanleyi. Next base: position 169,235 of record JAVTVY010038539.1, on the reverse strand, counting down.
ATGCAAATTTCATTTTGGTGGGTCGGAACTGGCCTTTATTTTGTGAAATTAAAATTTGAGACCTACACAGCTTCAAAATTATACTGTTTGCAAATTCATTTAGTTTTAAATATTGGCAAATGATTTTGGGCAAGAATGTTTAAAAATGATCTATCCAATATAAATGATTTATATATGATGCCAAGAATACCATATGATTTATCTGCTACAACTCATTTGTATAAACACCATTCCATTTACGATCTAATACCCCCACATCATTTGCCAATACAAGCTTAATTATTAATTGCAAACGTTTGAGTTGCGCAGCTTAATAGCGAGCGGAGCGCGGCCGCAAAGCGGCCGCTTGCGAAGCAAGCTCTATAGGTATTGCGTAGACGTGCATATATGAAACCAAACATAGCAAAATTTAATGAAAACAAAGCAAATAACAACAACAACCGATATCCCTTGAGGGTGCACTCCGGAGATTCTTTTATTCGGCATGGAATAGACTATGGGTCCGTTTTTCGGCCACCAGTTGTCGCAAAACCTTCAACCCAAATCACTTATATGTATATATTTTCTGAAAGAGCATGATGAAACTATTATTTTAAGATATAACACTGCTATGTTATAGAAAAATTTAACTCGAACATTTTCCTCCATGCTTGCTTCATTTTTCCTTGAAAACCCCTTAAAAATGTCGAAAAATGGTCAAATTCGACTCAATTTCCAGAAAAATCTGTAAGAGCGATTTCAATTAAACTTCTTACTCACGTTCCCTGGTCCGGTCTCAACTTAAAAAGGCAAAAAAAGGGGGTGAAAACCTAACCGTTTTTTGTCCGATTTTCTTCCCGTAAATGAGTCCCGATTTTTAGGCACACCCAAGGGGCATAACTGAGGCAGGACAAACTTTACTCCATGATCCTGATCAGCGTGTAGACGAAGCCAGCACTCGATTTGTACGTACTCGTTTGCAGCGTTGATAATGCTGAACAGGATGGCATTATAGATATAAGCTATTAAGAAGACAAGAAGAATTATGATGTAGCAGAACAAGGGCAGTCTATCGTATTATGAAATTAGAGAGGGGCCATTACTACGAAACTGCGGAGGGCCACCTGAACGAAAAAACGGTGATTTCCGTTTCCGCCACCCATGGAGAAATTGCATGCCGGGACAAATTGCCGGGAAGAAAACATAGCCTAGCTGGCATGTCATTTTTCGAAAGGATTTCAATTTATTTATAATTTTACACAGATGAAAGTAACTACAGACTAAAAATGATTCGTTATGTGGCTTTCGTCCTTGTCGAAGATGTCCGATGCAAAACGCAGACCACGTGACCAAGAGTTCGATCAAAAACGTTTCGCACTGAAGGTAGTCCACTGAAGGCGGCACTGAAAACGGTGTACATCTTTCGTCAAATTTAGTTCTATGGGAGGCAAAACCTGCATAAAATTCATATCTATGGAAAGCTTATTTATTGCGTTTTTTAGATCTGAAGTATCGTGTAAATATGACAAGGCATTTGTTAGAAAATAAACATTTACGACGCAGTCGTGGTTGTAAAATGAAGCCATTCATCTTTTCGAAAACATACATGGGAGGTAACTCCGCTAGAACCGCTTGATCTCGCCGACGACGCGTGAGGGTCCTACTGTTTACCGTCCAGGCATACGCCCAGTCAAGTCCAATAGCGTACAACTCACGTCCACTCATGTTCAGTAGAAAAGAGATAACCGCACAGGCACGCATTCAGTCACCAGTGACGTCCAGTAGCAAATGTCATGTCCAGTGGAGATAACTGAAAATTGTGATTTTGCGATTTAAGTTTAAAATTCGATTTTGAATTAAAACTGAGTTCGTAACCTATTTATTTTTTTATGATCATTCTGACTTGGTTGTTAATTTTAATTACGAATTGGAATTTCAGTTTTTTGAATGAAATTTCAGTTTACATTGAATTTGATCAAGATTAAAGTAAAATTATTTTTAAATACTTGAATTTAAATTTGAATATAATTTTAACTCGAAATTAAAATTTAAGTCGGAAAAAAGTTTGAAGAAAACATTTCATATGGAATGAAGTCCAGAACTAATGTTTTGAGTTCAGCTCAATCAGTTCCTAATCTGAAGCTAGAGTATGTTTCAATTTAAACTTTCAAAGTTTACATTCAAAATTAATAATGAACTTTTCGAAAATTCCTGAAACTTCAGTATGTTTTATAAGCTAGACATCCTCCGATAATACCTAAAAATTTCACACCAGAGATAGGCCTACATATTTTTTTTAATTTAATCATGGCAATTTATTTGTACTTCCACATTTTAATGACATGGGAACCGTACCCCAGTTGCAGACGAGGGGGAGGGGGAAGCCCTCCCCCCCCCTCTATATATTTTTGCTATCCCTAAGGCCAGAGTGCTGAAAATTACCACACTATATCTGTGGGTCAAGCTCTACTAGAAAATGTGAAAACAAAACAAAGAAACAAAAAAGATGGCCTTCTCCTATATTGTAACTTGTTTCATCAGATTAATATTTTATTTTCTGGAAACCATGAAGAATTTCGATTAACATTATACAAGCGGGGCGCGGCCGCGAAGAGGCCGCTTGCGAAGCAAGCTCTATAGGTATTGTGTAGACATGCGAATATGGGACAAAACATACGGTAATTTCCCTATTAATTCACCTTCCAAACTTAATTCGAAAACGGCCGATTTTTCCGCTGTCGTGATTTTGTCCATCCTAATAAAACGAATACGGGAGCATTTTCAATATCCGTGAAACAATAAATTCGAACACTCCCGTTTTCGCCACGGAGTTCGTGTCGATGAAAGTAAAGTGAATGTGTTACTAGAATCTCGTATAGTATATCGGCGTATGCTATTATTTGTAAGCGCAGAGAAACAACAGGGAATGGTACAATATAATCAGACTGAATTACTATTACTTACAGTCTATAAGGAATAAAATTGATTCAATTAACTCCGCAGTCCTGTAATTTTATCCTAACTTGATCGCGTTTCGCCGCAGTCGGGAAAAATATATACGGTAGTCCCCGCATGTGGTCGAGTGTCTGCACACGGCCCGCTATTGAATCATTCTTCAGTTTCCAGCCGTTCGTATATCAAATATCTTTCTTTAAACCAGCATTCCTTTATTTGAAAAACACGGTGAATATTTTCCGAGAAGGCAGAACTGCATGCGAATGAATTATGTTTGAACGGAACATAAAAATCACCGACAACGGTGATCGACGTGACACGGTCTAAGGAAATTTTCATGGCGCTCCTTTTCTGTTGAAGTCTTTACGGTGGTTCATCGTCCCTCATTAATTCATGCCCACTTTAACTTTTATACGTTGGTGATTAAATAGAATACATTTTATGCTAATATATTTTCAGATGAAGCCGGCTATCGATCTGACCTGGAGTCAACAATCGCATGCCGCGGTTGTAATTTCGATATTAGTGTTGTTTAGATTTTTTTTTAGAAAAATGGAATAAATCCATCCACCTATGGTTCTCAGTACTGCACGGACAAAAGCATCATGATATTGAGCATATGGATATATTTTATAACTTTCCTCAACTAGATTCTCTGAAAGGCTGAATTAATTTCACTAAACCGTTGAGAAACGGGATTGTACATTTGGTAGATTTTTTCGCCATGATTCTTCGACCAGAATACAATCACAACTTACATAGATCGGTCTAATTTACCAGTTAATTGAGATGTCGATTTCTGTATATTCTCTGAAGTGGATCCGGTTATATTTACTGAGTGTATATTCATAAATTATAGAAAAGCTGCAGTCGGGCCAAATCTCAAATCAGAAAGACGATCGGATGCAGGTAAAAGTTTCCTTTTCAAGAATTAAGCACTGTTGAATGACTTGATTTTGAGTCGGCAGTCATACATTGTGAAACGGGAACTTTCAATCAAGTGATATTATTGAAATTACCATGCAGTTTATGTGGAATACGAACAACTGAACAGCGGGACAATCCATGTCAATATCTAGCTGCAGCTTTTCTCCCGAACCACAGAGTCAAATGAATATGTTGATGGAACAGGCACAGCAGCCATTGTGACTTCTCATATAAAATTTTACTTGGCGGTGTTTTAGGGTCTGAGAAATATGTAATACTGAGTTTGTGATTCAGTTGAGCTTATATAACACCAAATTCAATAACTGTGACACTGGCCATAAGGCAAAACACACCTGCTTATTTAGATAATTAGATAAACTTAAAATGAAAAAGTTTAACAAAATACACCTATCGTTTAATGAAACATAGACAGGAAATCACACAGTTGACAAACGTCAGTTTTCCCACAAGGGGACACAAACAAATTTCGCGATGTGAAGCGCCGACAACAATCATCTCTGCATGTGCTCTGTTTTGTTCAAATATAGTTATCATAAAGACTTACTCTTTCCGGTTTTGTTAAATATTTTATTGTGAATGAAAATATTTCTTATGAATACCCACGAACTTACCAAAATTCCAGCAATCAAAAATTCTTTGGAATTACACCGCGCATTTTTACACTAAGAATCAAAACATCGCTACTCGCTATTCCATTATACTCTATATGCTAAACAAATTTGAGAAACATTTAAATGGCATTAGGTAAAGTTTCGGAGATGAGAACATAACAGTATTTAATTAATATTCAGAACGATATCATACTTCGACCTATACTTTTAGTAAACTGTTACAGTACCGGTACCGTAATAGATATTCTCATACTTGAAACAAACAAATCGAAACGTGTATTGCCGACTGACACTCGGTTCTCTTGTACAATCCGCCGTTAATTCTACATTAATTTCGTGTCATAGGTCCGGGATATTTATTCAAGTCCTGGATGGTGTGTGTAAAATCATGCACAATGAAGACCAAAAAGTCTATGACAGTCCGCTAATCTGTCTAAAACTTCGTGATATAATCCTACATAAATTTGCCGTTGGTTCATTTTCAGGGTTCACAACAACAACGTCGACATACCGAACGACTCGAACATGGAATACTCTAATATGTGTATAGTTTTATATATATAGAATATTCATTCAATTCCATGTCAGTTAGGTTTCATAATATAGATCATAGCTAATACTGAACAAAAGGAAGGAATACGTTCAATGTTTTGGCCTACTTTTACGATGTTATTATGGACGCGAATTTACGGACGTCAGCTCAAAAATCTGCATGATCGTGCTGAACTTGTCACTCGATAAATATGCTTGACTTCCTCGAATAAAATTAGACGCCTTTATCAGGATAGAGGAGATTTTCTGACATCATACACTGCATTTTATGGAAACTATGGTGAGATCTCAAAGTTAATACACGTTAATAAATACGATCACTACGACCACGGCGAAGCGGTCCGCCATTTTGGATTCTCCGTGAAAGTCGGCGCGACATTTAATTCGAACACTCGCGTTTTTCTAGAATTGGCTCAACAAATAATTCGAAAGTAGCCAATTTTTGGAGTGGTGAGTTTCATCACTACATCGCGAATTAATAGGGAAATTACCGTAGGCAAAATTTAATGAAAACCCAGCAAAAACAACAAAAATGCAGAACTAATTTTTGAGTTCACCTCAATGTAAAATCAGTTCAAAGGTGTCCCTAACCTGAAGCTAGGGAGAGTATGTTCCAATTTAAACCTTCAAAGTTTACATTCAAAATTATAATGAACTTTTCGAAAATTCCTGAAACTTCAGTATGTTTTATAAGCTAGACATCCTCCGATAATACATAAAAATTTCACACCCGAGATAGGCCTACATATTTTTTTAAATTTATTTAAATGGCAATTATTTGTATTTCCACATTTTAATGACATGGGAACCGTACCCCAGTTGCAGACGAGGGGGAGGGGGAAGTCCCCCCCCCCCCTCTATATATTTTTGCTATCCCTAAGGCTAGAGTCCTGAAAATTACCACAATATATCTGTGGGCCAAGCTTTACTAGAAAATGTGAAAACAAAACAAAGAAAAAAACAAGGTGGCCACAATGATGACGTCACAGTGACGTCATTTTCAAAACATATTTTTAGACGATTTTTTGGTCATGTTACCCTCCCAATGCCATTCCCCATTATAGACACAAATGAATTTTAAATATCAATACCCAATATGATTAATTATGGTTTTCATGTCTTGTTTATCTATAATTTTATAGATTATAATCATAGCCATTACAAGGTTGTTTCTGGCATTATAGTATAATAGCTCTCTTCCATTAATATTTTAGCATTCAAAATTATTCATTAAAGTATGTAATTATAATCATTCTATCAATTCCTTAAATTAATTAAAAATGTAAAAAGAACAATATCTCAATGTTGAGAACAGCTACAATATGAAATGATTTAGTCGAATGGCTTTACAGTTGCACATTGAACTATTTTAACATATCTGGTAAATCTATTGGCTGTAAATGTTTGTAACTATTGTTTCCATTTGGCAGATAAATAGTAGTAGTTTCGTCTTTGTATACAGATCTGTCTATTAATCAAGATATATTCACTTCAGTCTCAACTTTTGAACATGTCCATTACAAGGACATTTAGTTTGGTTAAGTGGAACCTACTTCCCCAAGGTTTTATATATTGTGTGTACAATCAAATTAGAATTGAACAGAATTCCTTCAGTAATAAGACTAATTGTGACAGTATATATGTGACATAGATTTTATGTGTGATAATTAGAGGAACAGGATTATTCTTATTAATAGGACTTTAAAATAAAGCTGCCTTATGACAGAATATAACATCATAGCCACCTGGAACAGTGACAGGAAATCATAGCTAGGACCAGATAGAATTTGGACAATTAAATATTTGATCCAATCTAATTAAAATTCAATCCTATCTGCTCTCCAATTTGGATATGTCGCCTACATAGTGACATATACGATTGGGGAGCATTGCTAGGATATAAATCATGTCATATTTATGATCCAGGCTATGTCGACAAATTCTAGACAACAATACCACATGGATTTTAATGCTGTAAAGTTCTACAGGAACTGACTTTCAAACAAGCCATCGGTTTTGATGTAAGCATGTGCATGAAATATGTGTTCAGTGTAAAATACTATACAAAACGTGGACTCTATCTGCCCATATCTGTTTCTGTGATGGATATGGGCAGATCAGATCAATGGAACCCTAAAAAGTACAATAGTACTTTAGATTTCATCCATTTCAAATATTAGCTCTGTGCAAGTCCCTGTAATTGTGTTAATTTAGAGCTGGTGGAAAACTTGATATGAATAGGCAAAGCCAGAAACGAGAGGAAGAAGTAGGCCTATTTCTCCGCTCGCTTCTAGGCTTTGCCTATTCATATTAGTAAGTCGCCCCATCACAATGACTGCTATAACCACACATCACTCAAAATCAGATCTTCAATGCACATCGAGTCGCCTCCCTTGTGCTATTTGTAGCGCCATGTGTTAGAGTATCCCGGATCAGGTATAATATTTCTCTAGCGTAGGGGTACGCACCATTATAAGCACCACCCAGCTATTGGATGGATTTCAAGGCTTCCGCTCAACCAGCGCCTGCGCCCATATACCGGAAACCACATGCTGGCTAGCTTGCGGAGGCAGCCCCTCGTAGCGTGAGTGGAGAGACGCAGAAAATCTAGACAAGTTTTGGCCATTATCCGTCTAATTCAGCAAAATCAAACCGTTCGCACAAGCATTATACCCCAGTTAGTTGGGATAATAAATTCCAGTTTTGCGAGCTCGACGGACGTTACTCTGACTCGAGAGATGTTTGAAGCTCGTTCCAAATAAGCACCATGGTGCCATAGCCCGAAAACATCGGCTAAGGGGTCTATTTTTTTTTTTTATTATTGTTGTTGCTGACCCCTTTAGCCCGAATCACATATACAGACCGAAAAGGAAAAAAATAAATAAGACGTCAGTCGCTCGAGATCTTCAACTGCACACGGCGTGGGGAATTGAGACAAAGGCACGAAAAGCATTTTATCGAATAAATAATATGATTTGGCATCTCCAGAACTTTGATAATCAACTAATGACTCATTCCGTTAGACGAAATCTTCTTCCAAACTCTAATTTTGTCATCTAACTCGTCAAGTTGCCGCCATTTTCATTCTCGTTGACAGAACGAGATTTCCAACGCGATTGACCTTTCAGACCACGTGACTCGTCCATTTCACCATAGTCAGATCAGAAAGGTCACGATACTAGTGCGCACGCGCGGCCAAGTCTCGTTCAGCTGTAATCTGAGGAAATGGCGGTAAACATCGAAATCGAGCGTTTATTGTGTTTTCTTCGTCGTCACTAATTTTTTGGAGTCCCAAACAGTCATTAGAGATGGTACATGGTGAAAGAAGCTCAGGTCGGTCAAACTGTATCAAATTGGCATATTTTTTCTCTCCCGTTTCGTTATTTTCGTCAGCGAAAAGTTGCTCTTCGCGAGACGAATTTTTTTCTCCAAAATTTAACCCACCCTCGATCTCGGCTGTGATAGGAATGCCACGCCCCCTTACCCTAAATTTACCTATCACAGCCAGAGTTTCTGGGTTACATGGTGCCAGTACACTTTTAGTGAGGATTTATCGTTTCAGATTAAAAAACTATACTTTTGAGATACAGTGCCACAATATAGAGCGCGAGGATATGTCATACCAGATTATATAACTATGCTTTTGAGATTAAGCACCATGGTGCTTGTACACTGCCACAATATAGCGAGGATATGTCATTGAAAACTTCACAATCATATTTATGAGATTAAGCACCATGGTGCTAGTACAACGCCAGAGTATAGCGAGGATATGTCATTGAAAACTTCACAATCATATTTATGAGATTAAGCACCATGGTGCTAGTACACTGCCACAATATAGCGAGAATATGTCATTGAAAACTTCACAATCATATTTATGAGATTAAGCACCATGGTTCTAGTACACTGCCACAACATAGCGAGGATGTCACTGAAAACTTCACAGTCATATTTATAAGATTAAGCACCATGGTGCTAGTACACTGCCACAATATAGCGAGGATATGTCATTGAAATCTTCACAATCATATTTTTGAGATTAAGCACCATGGTGCTAGTACACTGCCACAGTATAGCGAGGATATGTCATTGAAAACTCCACAATCATATTTATGACATTAAGCACCATGGTGCTAGTACACTGCCACAATATAGCGAGAAAATGTCATTGAAAACTCCACAATCATATTTATAAGAGTAAGCACCATGGTGCTAGTACACTGCCAGACTATAGCGAGGATATGTCATTGAAAACTCCACAATCATATTTATGAGATTAAGCACCATGGTGCTAGTACACTGCCACAATATAGCGAGGATATGTCATTGAAAACTTCACAATCATATTTATGAGATTAAGCACCATGGTGCTAGTACACTGCCACAATATAGCGAGGATATGTCATTGAAAACTTCACAATCATATTTATGAGATTAAGCACCATGGTGCTTGTACACTGCCACAATATAGCGAGGATATGTCATTGAAAACTCCACAATCATATTTGAGATTAAGCACCATGGTGCTAGTACAATGCCAGAGTATTATGAGGATATATCATTGAAAACTTTGTAAACATATTTATGAGATTAAGCACCATGGTGCTAGTACAATGCCAGAGTATAGCGAGAATATGTCATTGAAAACTTTACAAACATATTTATAAGATTAAGCACCATGGTGCTAGTACACTGCCACAATATAGCCAGGATATGTCATTGAAAACTTCACAATCATATTTATGAGATTAAGCACCATGGTGCTAGTACACTGCCACAATATAGCGAGGATATGTCATTGAAAACTTCACAATCATATTTATGAGATTAAGCACCATGGTGCTAGTACACTGCCACAATATAGCGAGGATATGTCATTGAAAACTTCACAATCATATTTATGAGATTAAGCACCATGGTGCTAGTACACTGCCACAACATAGCGAGGATATGTCACTGAAAACTTCACGTCATATTTATAAGATTAAGCACCATGGTGCTAGTACACTGCCACAATATAGCGAGGATATGTCATTGAAATCTTCACAATCATATTTTTGAGATTAAGCACCATGGTGCTAGTACACTGCCAGACTATAGCGAGGATAGGTCATTGAAAACTTCACAATCATATTTATGATATTAAGCACCATGGTGCTTGTACACTGCCACAATATAGCGAGGATATGTCATTGAAAACTCCACAATCATATTTGAGATTAAGCACCATGGTGCTAGTACAATGCCAGAGTATTATGAGGATATATCATTGAAAACTTTGTAAACATATTTATGAGATTAAGCACCATGATGCTAGTACAATGCCAGAGTATAGCGAGAATATGTCATTGAAAACTTTACAAACATATTTATAAGATTAAGCACCATGGTGCTAGTACACTGCCACAATATAGCGAGGATATATCATTGAAAACTTCACAATCATATTTATGAGATTAAGCACCATGGTGCTAGTACACTGCCACAATATAGCGAGGATATGTCATTGAAATCTTCACAATCATATTTTTTAGATTAAGCACCACGGTGCTAGTACACTGCCACAATATAGCGAGGATATGTCATTGAAAACTTCACAATCATATTTATGAGATTAAGCACCATGGTGCTAGTACACTGCCACAACATAGCGAGGATATGTCATTGAAAACTTCAACGTCATATTTATAAGATTAAGCACCATGGTGCTAGTACACTGCCACAATATAGCGAGGATATGTCATTGAAATCTTCACAATCATATTTTTGAGATTAAGCACCATGGTGCTAGTACACTGCCAGACTATAGCGAGGATAGGTCATTGAAAACTTCACAATCATATTTATGATATTAAGCACCATGGTGCTTGTACACTGCCACAATATAGCGAGGATATGTCATTGAAAACTCCACAATCATATTTGAGATTAAGCACCATGGTGCTAGTACAATGCCAGAGTATTATGAGGATATATCATTGAAAACTTTGTAAACCTATTTATGAGATTAAGCACCATGGTGCTAGTACAATGCCAGAGTATAGCGAGACTATGTCATTGAAAACTTTACAAACATATTTATAAGATTAAGCACCATGGTGCTAGTACACTGCCACAATATAGCGAGGATATGTCATTGAAATCTTCACAATCATATTTTTGAGATTAAGCACCATGGTGCTAGTACACTGCTAGGGTATATCTAGGATATGTCATTGAAAACTCCACAATCATATTTATGACATTAAGCACCATGGTGCTAGTACACTGCCACAATATAGCGAGAAAATGTCATTGAAAACTCCACAATCATATTTATAAGATTAAGCACCATGGTGCTAGTACACTGCCAGAATTTAGCCAGGATATGTCATTGAAAACTTCACAATCACATTTATGAGATTAAGCACCATGGTGCTAGTACACTGTCACAACATAGCTAGGATACGTCATTCCAGATTATATAACCATAGTTATGAGATTAAGCACAATTTTGCTAGTACACGGCCAGAGTATAGCGAGGATATGTCATTGATGACTCTAAAATCATTCTTACGAGATTAAGCACCATGGTGCTGGTTCACTGCCACAATATAGCCAGGATATGTCATTCCAGATAATATAACTATACTTTTTGATATTTAAGAAAGTTGAAGAGCAGCAGGCTGTCCCTTTTTCTGCGTGCAGTTTAAACAGCAATTTTTAACGCCAACATCCGACAAACGAATTGGTAAATACCATACACCGAGCAAAACATAGTTAATCTTGGAAGTTGAAAAAGGCAAATTTTACATATAAATTGATCCAGCTGGAGTTTGCCGTAATGTTACTTCACGGATTAGGGGTGGGTTTGTCTAAACCTCCATTAGTTTCTGGGTTACACTCGAAAGACCGATGACGTCCACAAATAGCTTACACGACTTTTTCCGTCATAACATAATTATGGACTTCGCATCAGGACCTTGTTGACCGTCTAAGTTCATTAATGGTATCTGTGTTCAAGAAAACAGATTGTAGATATATTAATGTCGGATGCCATAAAGCATTCTTAGCTCTACTACATACAAGAGATATCATTCATGGGATGTTTCTTTGTTTATAGATTTGCTAGAATCTCTCATTAATGATATCTAAGAATATTTAAGAAAGTTGAGGAGCAGAAGGCTGCCCCTTTTTCTACGTGCAGTTTAAACAGAAATTTTTAACCCCAACACCCGACAAACGAATTGGTAAATACCATACACCGAACAAAACATAGTTAATCTTGGAAGTTGAAAAAGGCAAATTTTACATATAAGTTACTCCAGCTGGAGTTTGCCGTGATGTTACTTCACGGATTAGGGGTGGGTTTGTCTAAACCTCCATTAGTTTCTGGGTTACACTCGAAAGAGCGATGACGTCCACAAGTAGTTTACACGACTTTTTCCTTCATAACATACTAATAGACTTCGCATCAGGACCTTATTGACCGTCTAAGTTCATTAATAGTATCTGTGTTCAAGAAAACAGGTCGTAGATATATTAATGTCGGATGCCATAAAGTATTCTTAGATCTACTACATACAAGATATATCATTCATGGGATGTTTCTTTGTTTATAGAGTTGCTAGAATCTCATTAATAATATCTATGTGAAATTTGGCAGCACAATATATCAGCAGCATCTAGGTATTCCAATGGGTACTAATTGTGCACCCCTGTTGGCTGACCTATATCTGTTCTCTTAAGAATATGACTATATGCTTAATACCGTTTGTCTTTTCTCTAACTCTCTATTAGTTTCCGAGTTTCACTAAAAAAAACCATGACGTCCACAAATAGCTTACCCAACTTTTTTCTACGTAACATACTTATGGACGTCCCACGTTTTCCGACCATATCTCTTTTAATGACGGACAGTTAGCCATTAATTAACCATCAGCAATTAGTCCTATTATCGCTTAACTAACCACCGTTGGTCTCTTCTCTAACCCTAGTAGTTTCAGAGCTACACCCGGAAAACGATGATGTCCAAAAGCTTGCTACTTAGAAATTCCGGTAAACTATTTGTTGACGTCATCGGTTTTTGGAGTGTAACTCCGAAACTAATAGAGGGTTAGAGAAAATGCAAACGGTGACTAATTGAGCGATAATAGGGCTAATTGCTGACGATTAATTCATGGCTAACCGTAGGTAACTGAAAAAGATATACTGGGAAAACGTGCGACGTCCACAAGTATGTTACCAAGGAAAAAAGTCGGATAAACTATTTATGGACGTCATCGGTTTCTCGAGTGTAACTCCGAAACTAATATATAGACACAAGCCCAACGGGAGCTAATTAAGCAATAATAGGGCTGATTGCTGATGGTTAATTAACTTCTAATCCTCTATTATTTAAAGAGGTATGGCCGGAAGACCAATGGCCTCCACTATGTTGCTACTTGAGAAAGTCGGGTAGGGACGTCATCGGTTTTTCGAGTGTAACTGTAACTAGGAGCGGGTTAGATAAGAGCTTGGCATTGTCTAATAGCTCTCTCTTAGAGCTCCAGATCCCAGCGTTGGAAATTCGTGGAATTATGGTCGAAAGACCCAATCACCGGAGGTCAAAAGTACACCTTTACCTGATTGACTTAAAAATCGTTATATAACTATTTTCGGGGTCATTGATAACGAATCCGCAGTCAGAATTGACATTGCTCTCGATCTTGACCTCGAAATCGAGTATCGAACATTTGGGTACGACATCAAACCTTGTAAAAAGGCCACGACATAAAACCTTGTAATATTGCGCTTGATGACTGTTTAGCATCGAATTCTACATGTAATAATTTCAAAATTTCTAAGTGTGGGCATCGTGGATGTCTCACGTGTCCACTCTTTAATACTTCAGCTTCATTTAGTTTCGCGTTAACTGGCAACTCATATTCTGTTAACTCGTATGTTGATCTTAGTTGTTCTACTACAAACTGTATTTATTTAGTTTCCCGTAAGAAGTGTGGTCAACAGTATGTTGGCAAGATCACCCAAAGACTTCATCTTAGGGTGAACGTTCACAGAAAATCTGTTAGAAAAAAGCAATTGCTTATAGGTAAACATTTTTCTGGACCCGACCATGGCTGGGATAACTTTATTATTCAGATCATAGACGTCGTCTATCCATCTACTAAGGATTCCCCCTTTGGATTTGAGAGAAAAATCCGAGAGCGGGAATTATTCTGCATGCTAGAACTTGGGTCAGTGTTTCCGTTTGGTTTAAATGATAATGTCAGTGGGTTCGGCAATGCTACAAGCCGCCCTTCAAATATATCGAACATTACAAAACTATTTAAACCTCATCAACGGAGACATCGCAGCCATGGTTGGCGAAAGTTTAATAGTTCGATGATTCACGATCATATCACTTTGAATTACTTAGTTGGTTTAACTAACACACCCAATAGTATACATAGCTTACGTACAGTTCTGTATGCGTTATGACGGATTAGACGCTTGTAATGTCAAGATATAGCGTATTTTCGGTCGTCCAGTGAACATAATCGAAACATCTCAAGATCGGCTTTTCTTGAAACTCAACTACTTAGATAAAGGAGTGGACATCATTAATTTACCTCGAATCCTGAATGGTCCAGACGTACGCAACGCTGTACCAAACTATTTTAAGTTCACAGAACCTCCTTGCATTTCATATAATTATACTAAATCTATAGCCACCAAAATATTCAATTACTCCAATACTGTCAAGGAGTTTCACTGGAACTTATACACGTCAGAAGGCTATAGTTGTGATTGTGAATCATGGAACTTTATCTATACACCATGCAAACATATTGTGACGTGCTCTTGATATGGTGAGTGATAAGGATCTGAAATCACTCCTGATGAAAGGACCTAAATATAGAGAGCCAAGAAGAATAAATCTGAAGGCCGACTAGAAGATAGTCCTGTCTGCATTGGAACAGTACGTTATTGATTGGTCTAAGCGAGAAAAAGTTGAACCTACAGTACTCGCTGATTGGCTGGACCTCACCAAGAGCAAGGTTGTTGAAACAATCCGCCACATTGACAGAAGTACTCTTCCCCAAGCAAAACAAGTACTGAGAAACCTCAATTCGCAAGAAGTTCTAGCAAATCTCCAGAGTAAATTCGTCATAGTCCCAGCAGACAAAGCTCCGAATAATATAATATTCATATGTAAATAATACTATTACCAGGTGCTGGTTAAAGAATTGAGTGTAGACATATCTTCATCAAATACGTCTACTTACTCTCAAACTGCATTTACTCTGGAAGATTTATTTAACAATCACAAAAAGTTTCTCAGGTAAAGAGGTATTTGTCTTCCGACCAATCATAACGACATACCAAAACTATACTGGACTCTCAAAATGCATAAATCACCATACAAAGCTAGATTCATAGCTGATTCTAGAATCTGCACCACCAAGCTTCTTCAACCCTATTGGCGAGGCAAAAAATGGAGAGCTGAAACTCCGTGACTTTATAGTTTATCTTATTGGGGTCATTTTGAGCCTATTTGCATAACCCGAGCAGAGGATCATGCCAGAAAAGAAAAGATCATACCAGAAAAGTGATGTTTTTGTCATATTTCTTCAGAATTTCTGCTTTTCCGCGATGAAAAGTGGGCAAAAACGATTTTATTAATATTTGCTAATTTTTCATGCAGTTTTTGTGGAGAAATTGCAAAAATAAAAAATTTGGAAAATCAGACCGAAAAATCGACCAAAAAATGCCGTTTTTGAAAATGACGTCACTGTGACGTCATGAAAGCGGTCATCTTCAATTTTTTTTACATTTTCTGGTAGAGGTTGACCCAAGGGTATAGTGTAATAAGTTTCAGCCCCCTAGCTCAAGGGGTAAGAAAAATAATTAGGGAGGCCAGTTCGGCCCTCCCCCCACACCTGGATAGGTCCCAATAGTTAATAGTATCTGTGTTCAAGAAAATTGATCGTAGATATATTAATGTCGGAAGCCATAAAGCATTCTTTAGCTCTACAACATACAAGAGATATCATTCATGGGATGTTTCTTTGTTTATAGAGATGCTTGAAATTCTCATTAAAAATATCTATGTGAAATTTGGCAACACAATATATCAGCAGCATATAGGTATTCCAATGGATACTAATTGTGCACCCCTGTTGGCTGACCTGTATCTGTTCTCTTATGAATATGACTATATGCAGGCGCTTTCAAAAACCGATCCATTCAAAGCCCGTTCCTTCTCATTCACCAAACGATCTTCTCGCTGTGGATAATCGCTATATAAATGACGCAGTGAAGGATATATATACACCTTCACTGGATTTGAAGGAAACTACAGATAGCCCTACAGGCACACCTTATTTAGATCTCTATCTCTATAAAAATGAAGCGGGCATTCTCTCTCGTCGACTTTATGACAAAAGAGATGATTATAATTTCGACATCGTAAACTATCCCTTTCTGGACAGTAATATTCCAGTGGGACCTGCATATGGCGTATACATATCTCGCTTAGTAGCATTTGCTAGATCCTGTGTTAAATGTGACGATTTTAATCAACGTCACAAAACATTGTTGCAGAAACTTATAAAACAGGGCTATTCCACCAAGCGCCTCCACTCAAAGTTTCTCAAATTTGGCGATACATATCGCATGCTGATAGCAAAATACGAACGTAGCGTGCAAGATCTATGGCGTTACGTTTCGTAACTTGTGTCTAATTCCGCTTAACCCGGGGCTAGGGGCCGTATGAACCCATGTACTTCAAGATCCTCATGGTACTCATATGAACAGTCACAATCAAAGCGTGACTGAGATACATCATTCTTCAGATGACGACTTTACAACGAATATTATGGATTAAGAATACTGATCATCGATACGGATTTGATATTTTTGGAACATCATGATGTCTTGCCGGCATCATTGAAAACTGTTGACCGCTTCTCTCTTGCAGGAAACCAGCCTATGTTTTTGTATACTATGTCTTTTTGAATTTGGTGCTAATACTGTTATATGGAAAATGGAATAGGTCTTTGGATTATGGACGCGGATATTCTCTAATGGACGACGGCTGGATTATGAATGACGGACTAGACGCTTGTAATTTGAGCAGAAATATTCCAAGAAGGCTACCGATTTTTATACACCCGATTCTACCCAAATAGAATGATTATATTCTGAAATTTGGGGAAAATTGGAATGGATATTAACAACAGCAGAGCAAAAAAGGAAAGCCCAAATTGTAGGAGTAAAAATATGCCATTTCTGTTAAGTTGACATAGATAAATGAAACTCGGTTAGAGAAATAACATGATATTCAGCAGAATATTTGATTGTTAATGATGTACAATGTATTTAAAACTAGACTGTGAAATTTGTGACAGATTGAAGGAAAATTGGCTCCTCTACAGACAAATCTAAAGCTGATTTTGCCTTTCATACATGTATATTCAAGGGGAAAGGGCAGATAGATGACCAAGAACTTTGGATAGAAATATTCCCAGAAGGCTAGCCATTTTTGTTCACCTGATTTTACCCTAATAGAATGATTATATTCTGAAATTTGGGGAAAATTGGTTGGATATTAACACCAGCAGAGGAAAAAATGAAAGATCAAATTGTAGGAGCAAAAATATGCCATTTCTGTTAAGTTGACATAGATAAATGAAATTCGGCCGGAGAAATAACATTGAATTCAGCAGAGTATTTGGTTGTGAATATTGTACAATGAATTTAAAACTAGACTGTGAAATTTGGGACAGTTTGAAGCAAAATTGGATTCTCTACAGGCAAATCTAAAGTTTATTTTGCCTCCTATACATGTATTTCGAAGGGAAAATGGTAGATAGATAAGCAAATACTTTGAACAGAAACATTCCAAGAAAGCTAACCGTTTTTGTACACGTGATTCTACCCTAATAGAATGATTATATTCTGAAATTTGGGGAAAATTGGTTGGATATTTACTCCAGCAGAGCAAAAAAGGAAAGATCAAATTGTAGGAGCAAAAATATGCCATTTCTGTTGAGTTGACATAGATAAATGAAACTCGATCAGAGAAATAACATGAAATTCAGCAGAATATTTGATTGTTAACGATGTACAATGAATTTAAAACTAGACTGTGAAATTTGTGACAGATTGAAGGAAAATTGGCTCCTCTACAGACAAATCTAAAGCTGATTTCGCCTTTCACGCATGTATATTCAAGGGAAAAAGGGCAGATAGATGACCAAGAACTTTGAATAGAAATATTCCCAGAAGGCTAACCACATTTGTTCACCTGATTTTACCCTAATAGAATGATTATATTCTGAAATTTGGGTAAAATTGGTTGTATATTAACACCAGCAGAGGAAAAAATGAAAGGTCAAATTGTAGGAGCAAAAATATGCCATTTCTGTTAAGTTGACATAGATAAATGAAATTCGGCCGGAGAAATAACATTGAATTCAGCAGAATATTTGATTGTGAATATTGTACAATGAATTTAAAACTAGACTGTGGAATTTGGGACAGTTTGAAGCAAAATTGGCTTCTCTACAGGTAAATCTAAATCTTATTTTGCCTCCTATACATGTATTTTGAAAGGGAAAATGGTAGATAGATAAGCAAATACTTTGAACAGAAATATTCCAAGAAAGCTAACCTTTTTTGTACACGTGATTCTACCCTAATAGAATGATTATATTCTGAAATTTGGGGGAAATTGGTTGGATATTTACTCCAGCAGAGCAAAAAAGGAAAGACGAAATTGTATGAGCGAAAATATGCCATTTCTGTTAAGGTTGACATAGATAAATTAAATTCAGTCAGAGAAATAACATTAAATTCTGCAGAATCTTCTACTCTGAATGTGGTACAATGAATTTAAAACTAGACTGTGCAATTTGAGACAGATTAAAGCAAACTGGCTTTCCTACAGGCAAATCTAAAGCTCATTTTGCCTTCTATACATGTATATTCAATGGAAGAAGGGCAGATAGATGACCAAGTAGTTTAAACAGAAGTATTCCAAGAAGGCTACCCAGTTTTATACACCTGATTCTACCCTAATAGAATGATTACATTCTGAACTTTGGGGGAAATTGGTTGGATATTAACAACAACAGAGCAAAAATGGAAAAGTCAAATTGTAGGAGTAAAAATATGCCATTTCTGTTAAGTTGACATAGATAAATGAAATTTGGTCAGAGAAATAACATTAAATTCAGCAGAATATTTGATTGTGAATGATGTATAATGAATTTAAAACTAGACTGTGAAATTTATGACAGATTGAAGGAAAATTGACTCCTCTACAGGCAAATCTAAAGCTTATTTTGCCTTCCATACATGTATAGTGAAGGGAAAGGGGGCAGATAGATGACCAAGGACTTTGAATAGAAATATTCCTAGAAGGCTAACCATTTTTGTACACCTGATTTTGTCCTAACACAATGATTATATTCTGAAATTTGTGGAAAATTGGTTGGATATTAACACCAGCAGAGCAAAAAAGGAAAGATCAAATTGTAGCAGCAAAAATATGCCATTTCTGTTAAGTTGACATAGATAAATGAAAGTTGGTCAGAGAAATAACATTAAATTCGCCCATCTTGGATTTCCCCTTGAAACATTGTTATCGTGAATTCTCAGGAAATATTTCATTGATCTTCCTGCAATTTTGTACACGGGTCCCACATGGGGCCTAGTTGTGCAAGATACCTTTTTTAGTCCTATTCGAAAAATGCAAGTTACGTCCAAGTTAATACGGTATTCCCGAGTTGTGACGTTGCATCACAAGAGTCGGCGGATCAAACGGTAGGGCATATTCTATATATTGACTATAGAGAATATCCATACCTTCACATTGCATATCAAGGAGTTCTAATAATTTGGAATTAAAATGTATTTCTTCAAATTTTAAATCAGTTTTCTTTAGTCCGTGCAGTTGCAAATGAACTGCCCCACCCTTTCGTCTGCCGGCGGGTCAGCTACATGAAGGGACGTCACTCTTGTGACACAATTACAACACATATAAGGGAAGTGGGAAGAGGTGCCGACATACTGACTGCGTCACATGACTTCACAGAATAGTCTTCTGGTTAACCTATTCTTAAGCACATACCAAGAATCTAACGATTCGTGATATGTGTTGTATCTCAGGTACGCTTTTATTGTACCTGTTCATGTGGCAACTTGGATGATATGACCACACGGCCCCTAGCACCGGCATAAGCGGTATTAGATACAAATCTAGAGAGCTATGATGGAAATGCTCTGACAACTCGCATACTGGTAATTGGTGAGCTGTTTCGCTGTGACAACTCTTACATTGGAGATTGGTGAGCTGTATCGTCGTCAGATGTAAATGACGGCATTTAACACAAAAGACTAGTCTGTAAGGCAAAACTCGACAACTGTTGACTACTGCATGTTACGATACAAGGAAGATAATCAGGATTCGACACTTTCGATGTTTCAGCATTACTGCGCGGACCGGATCCCTTCAGTATTATTGTACCATCTTACTATTTTCGAGCATGGTATCTTAAAAGAGATATCTCAAACTAGCCCAGTAAACAGAACAGAATTAGCATTCGTTCTTAATTATAAAATCTTAAGTATGCCAAAGTGTTCGCTTCCAGGAATCAATGATGACACGTGCAAAAAATAAAATAAATAAAAATACTACAAAACGAAGACGAAGGATCCTCCGTACAGGTACATTGACTTTCAGACTAACTTTGCTCATTTCTCTTGTACTGTAACAACCGACATAAGTACAGTTTCTAGAAATCTTGAAACTTAGAAATATTATATATTGGTGTTTTCCAGTGTTCCTTTTACAGATTCGAAATTCTGTAAACAAAGTTACAAATCAATCGTTTGTTCTAGTAACAATGGACAAAAAGATCGTCTTGTCATTAGCTTACAATTATCGGACAATGGTGGGCGCCAAGATCCTTCAGAATACCTCGTTTATAATGTTACGTCTAAACGATAACAGAAAAAGGCAACAGAAAGCTTTTGTGAAATCAAGGATTAACAATCAAATATTTATTTACAATACTGAAATTATATACAAATTAAGTTAGGTCAATACAGCAAATAAATGAGAAATATAATCTCAGTGTTCAATGCTATACCGGTTTATCTCTCACACTCCGTACTAACGTGCAAATCTTTATACAGTCCGTGACGACGCGCAGATATCGCGTTCCTGTATTTTATAGTCCAACACTGCTCAGTTGTTTACAAGCCCAGCAAAGGGTCCAATCTCCGACAGTTCAATCACGTAGATAACACAGCGGTCAAAGCACAGGAATATACAATCCAGCAGTCAGTAATCTCATGCTAAGGTAATATCCAGTAGCACAATCTAATGCACCCACATAGCAGCCGTTTGAATCTCTCCTCGATCACTGAACGTCCGGCTATTTATACTCTATCGGGCATTTGAAATTATTCTATCAAATCAAGACACTTCCACCGGTACAGCACTGACGCATGATCTAACCCAGATACCACCACAACAGCTTCTAGAAAGCTCGAAATAATTAACCCACAAAACAGTATGTATACAAGCGTAGGCCTGGGCAGATGGCACTGTGACCATTTGCAATTATGATAAATCGATCACGACAGCTTTGAGAAAACTCTAGATGGATGACCCACATAATACGTAGCTCTATATTATTCTAGAAATGTCCACAGTGTCTACAATACCATGACAATAAAAAAAATGACATAAATATCTCGGCGAAATACAGGTCCACAAGTTGACTTTCATACAAGCTTCATCCACTACAGAGCCCTCGATAGCCGAGTGCTCTAAGGCGCTTCGCTTGTGACCGCTAGCCTCACACCGCTGAACCGGCACGGGTTCGAACCCAGCTGGTCCATGTGTGAAAGTTCGTCAGTTACTTGCCGATGGGCGGTGGTTCTACCTTTCTCCACCAACCGAACTAACTGTCACCATATGAGTGAAACAAACTTAAGTGTGACATTAGGCCATATCCCCCCCTATCCACTGCAGAAGCCTAATTAAAATGGGCAGACTTTATAATTGACCAGAAAAAAGTCACTTTGCAAACTGGCTCGACTAAGTAACGCGCCCTTGATCAAAGATTCTCAAACCAGAAGTAGAGCTTACATTGCAAAAACCCCTGACATTTGAAATGGGATTTCTGTCTGATTTGACTTTTCATATACATTGTATCATATATGTTTTAAGGTATCTAAAAGATATGACACCTTGAACCAAAATAATGTTTCGGTTTGATATCGTGGCAGACATGGTGACTTTGAAAACAGTGGATTCGTTTTCGTTCAAGGTACCATAAATTAGATATATTAAAATATGTATTTGAAAAAAGCCAAAAACAGACAAAACAAAACATTTTCAAACGTCACAGAAATTTATCTATAATTTATATGACCCAGAATCTCTTTCCACAAGACAAGACATCTCGAGATATCACGCTAAAATGGAAGTACGTGTTTCTATTCAATAACCGTATTGCTAGACAGCAAATTAGGACATTCGGGAGACGAATCATTCCTTGGAATATGTCTTGGTTCATGGTGAAATTTCACGAATTTACATCTCGTCCGTATGGAAAGCTATTCTACGATTTGAAACCACATACAGAGGGGAATGACAGACTTATTACAAAATTAGTACCAGGAGACGACGAACTTACTCATGGGCATTTCCAACAACCCTATCCAGCGCCAGTGTATAATCCGTAATTTAGCCGGCACAAGGCCAAAACTTACCAGTTCCGGTGTCACCCATAATATCCAATCAAACTCCAAGATGTGATTTCTCTTCAAGTCGAGAACAGATTGTTGAAGATTTTGCAGTACATATGGGAAACGGGTTATATACGGACAAAATACGGAAATGAGTGATGAGAGGAATCCACGTAAAAGGAAATTACTATACAGATGATGACAGTGTCTGCGAAGAAAATATCTACATCCCAAGGAGATTGTCCAACCTCCTGATATGCGGAAACGTATTAAATGTAAACAGTGGTTCCACGTTTTACATTTGATACGTGTCCGCATATCGGTAGGTTGGACCTACTCCTCCTTGGGATGTATACTTTCTTCCTTTTACGATGATTCATCTATAATTCATTTGTGTATTCCGACCGTGACCCTGAATGGGTAGCATGACTCTCTTGTTGATGTACTATACGAACGTCTTTCAGCATACTATCATGGCGTGTAAACATTTTCTGACATTCTATCCCACTGCTAAAGTACAGACTGATTCCAAGAGCAATTGGCAATTTTTATGCTATTCCCACTCAATCATTCATTCAACTCACCCTTCATCCAATCATTCCTTCCTCCCTCCGACCGGTAGTTCCTCTTCCCATTCCTCCCTACAATGATTCCTCCCTTCCCCCTCCCCCGCCAATCATTCATGCCTCCCACCCTCCCTCCAATCATTCCGCCATCCCTCCCTCCCTCCATATGCGACTCTGATGTTTTGCAATGGTGAATAACGCAATATATAATCACTTGATATATTAAGATATGTCCAATCGTGACCCCTTCACGCGTTGCTTAGGCTCTATCGCGCAAGCATATGAGAGAGAGCATTTCCGCTTTCTTTAAACGGTTGGTTGCGATATTTAAATGCTGGCTTTCTAGCGTTGTCTTTCGAGTTCTGCCTTAGCCCGTTCTACAACATTTTGAGTTGGACTAGTCTCCTTCTCTCACGAGCTTCTTGTCTTAAAATTGTCTTGGCGTATAATTTTATCCAGTTATGAGCGTTGCCAATGTATTCGTCTGCTATTGTAGTGATGATCTGTTGCGTTCGACGTTTTCTCCAAGAATGCGCTTAGTCTACTCGATACAGTCGTGCTATACGTTCAGAAGATATAAATATCTACTTCCGGTATATGACGTCATTATTGCGTTACTAATATCTTTATTTGTCTCGAGATACTCGAATTAGTGAGCATTAATATGATATAATTAATTTGCACATGCGCGTTTTCTTCCAAATTTAGTTACATCACCTATATACCCGTACTTCACATAGCTTGCATGTGAACACATGGTGATATAGTGTACGACTGCACTGGTATGACGATTTAAGTGCCGTCACCATTCGCCTCCGCAGAGTTAACAAATTACATTTAACCGTGAAGGGATTCACGGCCATGAATATGAATCAGTCACTCAGTCATACGGACTTACCCTCGGCGGACAAGGCCACTATTTGCATTCATCCGACTCTAGGATAAATCATGTACTATGCTTGCCTGGAATGATATGTACACGAGTTAAAATGAGTGCAACGAAATTCACGCCTGCTCAATTTAATTAGAATAGATAAGAATATCATCACAGGTCGCTGTCTTCCTCACGCAATATCCATAACAATACATGACAATGTCGCATACCGTCCAGGGTTCTACCTACTTTCCCGCCCGTAACAATAGACAATTCGTCCACCTCATGCAGTAGAGGGGATAATAGGTCACGAGAATAAAGGATCAAAG
The DNA here is from genome assembly GCA_036873755.1 of Hanleya hanleyi. Taxonomy (NCBI): domain Eukaryota; kingdom Metazoa; phylum Mollusca; class Polyplacophora; order Lepidopleurida; family Hanleyidae; genus Hanleya; species Hanleya hanleyi. Next base: position 144,691 of record JAVTVY010038539.1, on the reverse strand, counting down.
GGGGTCAAAAGTTCACGAGATTAAAAGTTTAAGAGGTTGAATGACGTGACCTATACCTTATACCCTCTTCTCATTTAACATGTGATGCCTAACCGGCGTTTTTACACTACTCACACTTCTATAAAATTTTGGTATTTTGTCTGTACGAAATAGATATTTATTTTCAGAATAAAATAAATCGATGTTCGGCGTTTTTGACGTCATTAAGGGGGTTTTTCGTGTGTGCACTAGAAATATTGCATACTGATAGCAAAATAATATCGTAGTATGCAAGATATTTAGCGCTAAAAGTCGTAACTTTGTTTGATCCCGACCCGCTACATGTATGGGCCCGGTGAACGCCGCGTAACAAATGATGTTAAAATGATCAGTCATAATCAAAGCCTGACAGGAAAACTTCAGGCATATGTTTTAGAAAAAGAATTTCAGTTAAAGAATATTAATCAGCAAAAAGGACTGATAACTACTGCATACATATCTATGGACAAATAACTATGTAGATTTTGGCCACAGTAGATGTACTGTATCATATGCAATACAAGTCTGGCCACTAGTGTTCACAACTGTACTGCATATAGGGAATGTACTGAATAAAGAGACTACTAAACAGGGACTAATAACTAATTAACTTTATATCAAGTTTGGACATTGTACTGCATATAGAGAGAGATGAAGTGTACTACATGTACATACCATGAACGTCTGACCACTGTACTGGTTATAGAGACTGTACGGAATACATAGTTTGTTCACATTACAGCATATTGAGGGAGATGGAAACTGTACTGGATATAATTACAAAGTCTGACCACTGTACTGCATGGACTAGGGACTGTAAATATATGTATATACTGCAAAAATATCTAGTCACTCTACTGCATGGTCTGGTCACTACCTTATACAGATTCATTGGGTGACATGTTCAGAGCAGTATACTCTAGCTCTTTGGGGAAAGCTCTGGGAACAAGTCCAAGGGACAGCTTTGGGAACAAATGCTGGGAACAATTCCTAGGGACAGCTCTGGGAACAATTCCTATGGACAGGTCTGGGAACCGTTCTAGGGAGAGGTCTGGGAACAAGTTCTAGGGACAGGTCTGGGAACAAGTCATAGGGACAGGTCTGGGAACAAGTCCTAGGGACAGGTCTGGGAACAAGTTCTAGGGACAGGTCTGGGAACAAGTCCTAGGGACAGGTCTGGGAACAAGTCCTAGGGACAGGTCTGGGAACAAGTTCTAGGGACAGGTCTGGGACAAGTTCTTGGACCAAGTTCTCGGGACAGCTCTGGAAACAAGATCGGGATAGCTCTTGGGACAGGTGCTAAGGAGTCTGGGAACAAGCATGAAGATGATAGCATTTTGTCCCAGATTTGTCTATTGGTTTTATAACCCAGTGTTAGTAATGTTATCTATACATAATAATATCATTAATATATTCATATCAAATGCAGCATCCTGCACAAAATCATCCAAGATGTATCATAGATGTATATTCTGGTTATATTTATTGTGCCATACTGTACTTTGGTCTCCCTATTTTTTATCCTTTTCGTCATTGCATGTAAATTTAGTGGGCCATGCCATTAGAACATTCCTGCAGAATTTTGTATCAGTATGTCCTTATGAAGGATCCCATGATATTTGATCTGAATCCTTCAGGATTCTTCAGATAACTTTTTTTGGATTTCGATCAAGTTGCTGGTAACCCTATATGGCTTCTTGTAGGTACTTCCTGAAATCCAGATCTGTATGTTGGAATACAAGATGGAGAAATGTTGTCGTTGGCCATATTAAATGAGAGACCCGGTGGCGTGATTTATATGTGGACTCGGTGTATCGAGTTCTAGTAGTAGTAAATATATATCATATGTTTTGATAATGTGTTGTATATATCTGCTGGTATAAGTTGTCCAATAAACTTGTGCTGAGTTTAATCTGATCTTTTTGCTTCTTATTCATTGGGATTTACTTTGGTAATCAGTGTATTGTCTTGGCTGCTAATTATGTCCATTCCTCCATTGTTCATTCTCATGACTGCCATCCATATACTTCTATTGACAGATATTTCTGTTGATTGCACTAGGGCAAAGAAATATGGTGCAAATGTTCTGTGTGCATGGCTTCTGGCAAATCAGCATCATCTAAATTAACATAAAACACAGAGGATTATGAGGTCTTTTCAATTGATGGAGCAGCTAACTTGTTCCTTCTTGTACAAGATAAACTTGATGCGTTTTTCATATGTTCCATATTTTGGGAGAAGGAAGTGCTTAAAGGGGAGCCCCAAAGCTTCATGCTCCTACATGGAAGAATGAAGAGATTAAAGGGGATCCCAACAGCCGGTGATGCTTTATGGGAGAAGAAAGCTTAAAGTGGAACCCCAGCAGTCCATGGTCGTCTATGGGTGTAGAAAGCTCTTTAAATGGGACTTCCGGGGATTGACCTGGGCTGTCGTGCACACCGCAGGTCATGGTAAGAATAGGCCTCAGCTCCTCAGACAGCTTGTCGTAAGAGGCGACTGAGGTATCCGTGAGATTCCCGGGTCTGAAAAGGAATAGGACGCCATGTCGTGATATGACTGAAATATAGTTGAAAGAGGACGTTAAATCATATTCACTCACTCGCTCTAACCCAATGGTCCATGGACCTTGGTGGATGAAGGAAGTGCTTAAAGTGCCAACTCAATGGTCTATTGTCCTTTGTGACTGAAACAAGTGCTTAAAGAAGAACCCAGCAGTCCATGGCCCTAATATAATGAAATGAAGTGCTTTAAGGGGAAACCCAATGGTTACAAATCCCATATGGGAGAATGAAGAGACTAATGGGGAACCCTAATGGTTTGTGATCCTTTACGGGAGAAGGCAGTGGTTGAAGTGGCACCCCAGTGGACCATAATCCTTTATGAGAGATGGCAGTGGTTAAAGTGGAACCCCTTTGGTCCATGATCCTTCATGGGAGAAGGCAATGGTTAAAGTGGCACCCCAGTGGACCATAATCCTTTATGGGAGAAGGCATTGGTTAAAGTGGCACCCCAGTGGTCCATGATCCTTCATGGGAGAAGGCAGTGGTTAAAGTGGAACCCTAGTGTTCCATGATCCTTCATGGGAGAAGGCAGTGGTTAAAGTGGCACCACAGTGGCCCATGATCCTTTATTTGAAGAAGGCAGTGGTTAAAGTGGAACACCTTTGGCCCATGATCCTTCATGGGAGAAGGCAGTGGTTAAAGTGGCACCCCTTTGGTCCATAGTCCTTTTTGGGAGAAGGCAGTGGTTAAAGTGGCACACAAGTGGTCCATAATCATTTATGGGAGAAGGCAGTGCTTAAAGTGGCACCCCAGTTGTCCATGATCCTTCATGCGAGAAGGCAGTGATTAAAGTGGAACCCCAGTGGTCCATAATGCTTTATGAGAGAAGGCAGTGGTTAAAGTGTCACACCAGTGGTCCATAATCCTTCATGGGAGAAGGCGTTGGTTAACGTGGCACCCCAGTGGTTCATAATCCTTTATGGGAGAAGGCAGTGATTAAAGTGGCACCCCAGTGGTCCATAATCCTTTATGGCAGAAGGAAGTGGCTAAAGTGGAACCCCTTTGGTCCATAATCCTTTATGAGAGAAGGCAGTGGTTAAAGTGGCACACCAGAGGCCCATAATCCTTTACGGGAGAAGGCAGTGGTTAAAGTGGCACCCCAGTGGTCCATAATCCTTTACGGGAAAGGACAGTGGTTAAAGTGGCGCCCCAGTGGTCCATAATCCTTTATGGGAGAAGGAAGTGACTAAAGTGGAACCCCAGCGGTCCATGATCCTTCATGGGAGAAGGCCGTGGTTAAAGTGGCACCCCAACGGTCTATAATCCTTTATGGGAAAAGGAAGGGGTTAAAGTGGCGCCCCAGTAGTCCATAATCCTTTGTGGGAGAAAGAAGTGGTTAAAGTGGGACCCCTTTGGTCCATGATGCTTAATGGGAGAAGACAGTGGTTAAAGTGGCACCCCTGTGGTCCATAATCCGTTATGGGAGAAGGCAGTGATTAAAGTGGAACCCCAGTGGTCCATAATGCTTTACGAGAGAAGGCAGTGGTTAAAGTGTCACACCAGTGGTCCATAATCCTTCATGGGAGAAGGCGTTGGTTAACGTGGCACCCCAGTGGTTCATAATCCTTTATGGGAGAAGGCAGTGATTAAAGTGGCACCCCAGTGGTCCATAATCCTTTATGGCAGAAGGAAGTGGCTAAAGTGGAACCCCTTTGGTCCATAATCCTTTATGAGAGAAGGCAGTGGTTAAAGTGGCACACCAAAGGCCCATAATCCTTTACGGGAGAAGGCAGTGGTTAAAGTGGCACCCCAGTGGTCCATAATCCTTTACGGGAAAGGACAGTGGTTAAAGTGGCGCCCCAGTGGTCCATAATCCTTTATGGGAGAAGGAAGTGACTAAAGTGGAACCCCAGCGGTCCATGATCCTTCATGGGAGAAGGCCGTGGTTAAAGTGGCACCCCAATGGTCTATAATCCTTTATGGGAAAAGGAAGGGGTTAAAGTGGCGCCCCAGTAGTCCATAATCCTTTGTGGGAGAAGGAAGTGACTAAAGTGGAACCCCTTTGGTCCATGATCCTTCATGGGAGAAGGCAGTGGTTAAAGTGGCACCTCTGTGGTCCATAATCCTTTATGGGAGAAGGCATTGGTTAAAGTGGAACCCCTTTGGTCCATGATCTTTCATGGGAGAAGGCAATGGTTAAAGTGGCACCCCAGTGGTCCATGATCCTTCATGGGAGAAGGCAGTGGTTAAAGTGGAACCCCTTTGGTCCATGATCCTTCATGGGAGAAGGCAGTGGTTAAAGTGGCATACCTGTGGTCCATAATCCTTTATGGGAGAAGGCAGTTGTTAAAGTGGAACCCTAGTGGTCCATGATCCTTTATGGGAGAAGGCAGTGGTTAAAGTGGCACCCCAGTGACCCATGATCGTTAATGGAAGAAGGCAGTGGTTAAAGTGGGACCCCTTTGGTCCATGATGCTTAATGGGATAAGACAGTGGTTAAAGTGGCACGCCTGTGGTCCATAATCCTTTATGGGAGAAGGCAGTGGTTAAAGTGGCACACAAGTGGTCCATAATACTTTATGAGAGAAGGCAGTGGTTAACGTGGCACCCCAGTGGTCCATGATCCGTCATGGGAGCAGGCAGTGGTTAAAGTGGAACCCCAGGGGTCCATGATCCTTTATGGGAGAAGGCAGTGGTTAAAGTGGCACCCCTGTGATCCATGAACCTTTATGGGAGAAGGCAGTGGTTAAAGTGGCGCCCCTGTGGTCCATGATCCTTCATGGGAGAAGGCAGTGGTTAAAGTGGCACCCCTGTGGTCCATGATCCTTTATGGGAGAAGGCAGTGGTTAAAGTGGCACCCCTGTGGTCCATAATCCTTTATGGGAGAAGGCAGTGGTTAAAGTGGCACACAAGTGGTCCATAATGCTTTATGAGAGAAGGCAGTGGTTAACGTGGCACCGCAGTGGTCCATGATCCTTCATGGGAGAAGACAGTGGTTAAAGTGGCACCCCTGTGGTCCATAATCCTTTATGGGAGAAGGCAGTGGTTAAAGTGGCACACAAGTGGTCCATAATGCTTTATGAGAGAAGGCAGTAGTTAACGTGGCACCCCAGGGTCCATGATCCGTCATGGGAGCAGGCAGTAGTTAAAGTGGAACCCCAGGGGTCCATTATCCTTCATGCGAGAATGCAGTGGTTAAAGTGGAACCGCAGTGGTCCATAATCCTTTATGGGAGAAGGAAGTGGCTAAAGTGGAACCCCTTTGATCCATAATCCTTTATGAGAGAAGGCAGTGGTTAAAGTGGCACCCCAGAGGCCCATAATCATTTACGGGAGAAGGCAGTGGTTAAAGTGGCACCCCAGTGGTACATAATCCTTTATGGGAAGAGACAGTGGTTAAAGTGGCACCCCTGTGGTCCATAATCCTTTATGGGAGAAGGCAGTGGTTAAAGTGGCAGACAAGTGGTCCATAATGCTTTATGAGAGAAGGCAGTGGTTAACGTGGCACCCCAGTTGTCCATGATCCTTCATGGGAGCAGGCAGTGGTTAAAGTGGAACCCCAGGGGTCCATGATCCTTCATGCGAGAAGGCAGTGGTTAAAGTGGAACCGCAGTGATCCATAATCCTTTATGGGAGAAGGAAGTGGCTAAAGTGGAACCCCTTTGATCCATAATCCTTTATGAGAGAAGGCAGTGGTTAAAGTGGCACCCCAGAGGCCCATAATCCTTCATGAGAGAAGGCAGTGGTTAAAGTGCCACCCCAGTGGTACATAATCCTTTATGGGAAGAGGCAGTGGTTAAAGTGTCACACCAGTGGTCCATAATCCTTCATGGGAGAAGGCGTTGGTTAACGTGGCACCCCAGTGGTTCATAATCCTTTATGGGAGAAGGCAGTGGTTAAAGTGGAACCCCAGTGGTACATAGTCCTTGATGGGAGAAGGCAGTGGTTAAAGTGGCACCCCAGTGGTCCATGATCCTTTATGGGAGAAGGAAGTGGCTAAAGTGGAACCCCTTTGATCCATAATCCTTTATGAGAGAAGGCAGTGGTTAAAGTGGCACCCCAGAGGCCCATAATCATTTACGGGAGAAGGCAGTGCTTAAAGTGGCACCCCAGTGGCCCATAATCCTTTATGAGAAAAGGCAGTGGTTAAAGTGGCGCCCCAGTGTTTCATAATCCTTTATGGGAGAAGGAAGTGACTAAAGTGGAACCCCAGCGGTCAATGATCCTTCATGGGAGAAGGCAGTGGTTAAAGTGGCACCCCAGTGGTCTATAATCCTTTATGGTAGAAGGAAGTGGTTAAAGTGGCGCCCCAGTGGTCCATAATCCTTTGTGGGAGAAGGAAGTGACTAAGTGGAACCCCAGTGGTCCATAATCCTTTATGGGAGAAGGAAGTGACTAAAGTGGAACCCCTTTCACAATGCATTCATTTGATAGCATAATTAACGCTGTTTGACATTGGAGTGCTAAACCTTTAATTCCTGGATATTTTTGGTTCTGACCAAGTGATCCCAAGGTAAGAAGCAAAATACGACAACGTCTCCAAAACAAGGGGTTCTTAGAAACCATGGACCTGGGATTTGTTAATCGAGTCACTTTCCTATCTCTTCAGTATAGGAAATACAATTTTTTTTATCACAAATGTAAGTATAAAGATCCTTTGCTGGAATAGTAAAATAAGTTTATCCGTTTTACTACATTTACACCAATTATCATAGAATTAATTGTCATTGATGACCTGAAAATGTCGGAAGGTTTCCAACATCCTATTCCAAGTTGTTCTACAAGTTGAGTTATAAGGTGTTAATCCTTCGTCAAATGGAAAGGGAAGTCCGATGTTAATTCATCATGCACTTCTTTTTCACTTGACGTAGCATTCACAGATTAACACAGGGTTTCCATTTCCACTTGTTGAAGCATTCACAGATTAACATCGGGAGCCCCTTTCCACATGTTGAAGTATTTACAGATTATCATCGGGCATCCCTTTCCACTTGGTGAAGCATTCACAGATTTAAATCGGGCTTGCTATTCCACCTGGTGAAGCATTCACAGATTAACAACCGCGTTCCCTTTCCACATGGTGAAGCATGAACAGATTAACATCGGGCGTCCCTTCCCACTTGGGGAAGCATGAACAGATTAACATGAGGGTTTCCAGCTTATGGTGAAGTATTCACAGATTAATTTCGGGCATCCCTTCCCACTCGTTGAAGCATTCATATATTAACATTTGGGGTCCATTTTCACTTGGTGAAGCATCCACAGATTAGCATCGCGCTTCCCTTTCCACTCGGTGAATCATTCACAGATTAACATGGGGCTTCCCTTTCCACTTCGGAAAGCCTTCACAGATCAATATCGGGCTTCCCTTTTCACTCGATGAAGCATTCACAGATTGATATTGGGCTTCGCTTTTCACTCGGTGAAACATCAACAAATTAGCATTGAACTGTCAAACAACAAATCTCCAAATCGCAAAATTCTCCCGTTTTCAATGGCATTTTTTAGTAGGAAGTTTAGAAATGAGAAGAAATCCATCTTTCTGCATCGGAATAAAGGAGATAACTTTGTTATTGTAATGTCTTTCATGGAGTTGTCCCCCTTTTCAAAGTAAAATTTGTGTGATTTGGGATAAAAAGTCCCGTCAAATATGCACCGAAACAACATAACAAGTCAACTTTGACAGTTCCTTTCGCCGATAATTTTAATAGATTCCTATACGTACTTCTGATCGTATGAGCACATCATCCAGCACCCTCCCCCCTCACATGTACACAACCTTGCATATCTAGTTCCCCAATTAAATTCCACTCACGTCATACCATCCCGAACCCTTCAGTCCCTGTCGATATCCCATTCGTAAAATTGTCAGTCCCCCAGCATACCCCAGAGTTGATGGAGCAGAGTATGATGTCAGCCTTGTTTCTATCAGAGTTGAGGGAGAAGGGTATGATGTCAACCTTGTTTCACTCAGAGTTAAGGGAGCAGAGAATGATGTCAGCCTTGTTTCTATCAGAGTTGAGGGAGCAGAGTATGATGACAGCCTTGTTTCTATCAGAGTCGAATGAGCAGATTATGATGCCAGCCTTATTATTTCAATCAGAGTTGATGGAGCACAGTAGGATGTCAGCCTTGTTTCAATCAGAGTTGAGGGAGCAGAGTAGGATGTCAACCTTGTTTCAATCAGAGTTGAGGGAGCAGAGTATGATGCCAGCCTTGTTTTAATCAGAGTTAAGGGAGCAGAGTATAATGACAGCCTTGTTTCTATCAGAGTCGAAGGAGCAGATTATGAAGCCAGCCTTATTATTTCAATCAGAGTTGATGGAGCAGAGTATGATGGCAGCCTTGTTTCTATCAGAGTTGAGGGAGAAGGGTACGATGTCAACCTTGTTTCGCTCAGAGTTGAGTGAGCAGAGAATGATGTCAGCCTTGTTTCTATCAGAGTTGAGGGAGCAGAGTAGGATGTCAGCTTTGTTTCAATCAGAGTTTAGGGAGCAGAGTATGATGTCAGCCTTGTTATGTCCCCCCCTAATTAGAGGGGGGGAGCATATAGCGATCGCTTTTCCGGTCCGTCTGTCCGTCCGTCTGCCCATCCGAATTTCTTGTCCGCGCAATATCTCGGTTAATATTTCATGGACATGATTGAAACTTGCATGGAATGTAGCCAGTGCCTCGTAATTGTGCAGCGTGGAGTTTTTTCCGAGTTCCGAGTAATTTTCAAGAGTTATGACCCTTTTTCTGAAACCCCTGTGAATGGGACTTGTCCGGTCAGGATCTTGGTTAATATTGTATAGACAAGTATAAAATTTGCATGATATGTGGTCAGTGCCCCACAGTTGTGCAGCGCAAATGTTCTCCCTGTCTCGCTTATATTTTCAAGAGTTATGGCCCTTTGTTCCTGAAATCTCCGTGAACTGGGACTTGTCCAGGCTGGATCTTGGTTAATATTGTATGGACAATTATGAAATTTGCTGGATATGTGGTCAGTGCCCTGTAGTTGTGCAGTGTGAAGTTTCTCCGCGTTTCACTTATATATTCAAGAGTTATGGCCCTTTGTTCTTCAAATCTTTGTGAATTGGGACTTGTCCGGTCTGGATCTCGCTTAATAGTGTATGGACAAGTATGAAATTTGCATGATATGTGGTCAATGTCTCATAGTTGTGCAGCGTGAAGTTTCTCTGCTTTCAGTTATATTTTTAAGAGTTATGGCCCTTTGTTTATCAAATCTAAGTGAATGGAATATATTTATTTTTCCAGGCTGGATCTCAGTCCATAACCGATTTGGACCGAGAAAATGGCTATATATATGTTATTCTACATTCTAAAGCAGACCACATAGGTTCTGAAGTATGAAATTGCCCCCAAAAGAGTGAATTGGGTGCAAAATTCAAAGTTCACGGATCGCTTTGTAATTTCACCACAATATACTCCCAAGAAATGTAGGTCTCATAACCAGGTCACATTTTCGGATTTGGCAAAAGCCCCGGCGGCCATCTTGCATCAAAACATTGTATTATCACTTGTTGGTCGATACTTGGAATATGTATTATGCGAGGCATGGCGAAAAAAGTTACTGAAACCTTTTTTATAATTTTATAATTATCCAAATTAGGCCTCCACCGACCAATACAGAACAGAACAATGGTGGGGCAGTGTGGGATTAAAGCGGAAGGGGGGCATACAATTCCTTCCTGTGTTTCTATCAGAGTTGATGGAACAATAGAATAGAATAGAATAGAATAGAAGCTTTATTTATAAAAACTCGGTCAGCCATCATCTATCGATGCTCTTCCTGGGAGCATGCTCTTCCTTGAACAGAGTATGATGCCAGCCTTGTTTCAATCAGAGTTGAGGGAGCAGAGAATGATGCCAGCCTTGTTTCAATCATAATTGAGGGAGTAGAGCATGATGCCAGCCTTGTTTCAATCAGAGTTTAGGGCGCAGTGTATGATGCCAGCCTTGTTTCAATCAGAGTTGAGGGAGCAGCGAATGTCAGCCTTGTTTCAATCAGAGTTGAGGGAGAAGGGTATGATGTCAGCCTTGTTTCAATCAGAGTTGAGGGAGCAAAGTATGATGCCAGCCTTGTTTCAATCAGTGTTGAGGGAGCAGAGTGTGATGCCAGCCTTGTTTCAATCATAGTTGAGGGAGCAGAGCATGATGCCAGCCTTGTTTCAATCAGAGTTTAGGGATCAGAGTATGATGCCAGCCTTGTTTCAATCAGAGTTTAGGGAGCAGAGTATGATGCCAGCCTTGTTTCAATCAGAGTTGAGGGAGTAGAGCATGATGCCAGCCTTGTTTCAATCAGAGTTTAGGGAGCAGAGTATGATTCCAGCCTTGTTTCAATCAGAGTTGAGGGAGCAGAGTATGATGTCAGCCTTGTTTCAAAGTAGGGGTATATATTTCACTACCAATGACTCAAATTTTGTTACATCACAAAGAACAAATTTAATGTCCTGCCCACTGGAGCTTCCCTCTCATGTAAATTAAGATATGATGGCACCTTACAGTGACTCTTCGCTAATTAAGTGAACACACTAATCCATCACAACAATTGGAAACTACACCTTAATTCATGGAGCATTTACATAGGTCCGAAGTCATTTGTGGGAATATTGTCCTTTAATATTCCCGACCTGCAATGCAAGTTAGGCTGGTTGACTCGACAGTGTTCAAACAGACATGTAGATATCATTTTAAGTGAACCAGCCTGACTTAATTAACAAGAGAGAATATGACTCTCTTTACCCCAGGGACATGATACTCTGTGGGGGAGCAGTCCTGGTGCCTTTCAGTCTATACTCAATAGTTTTTATACGCCCGCCAAAAGGCGGACGTATTATGTGATGGCGGTTTCCGTCCGTCTGTCCGTCTGTCCGGTTCTCGTGTCCGGTCTATATCTGGGACAGTTTCCTATCTACAGTTCCAATTTTTGGTGAGTGGATACCCTACGGGGAGACGATGTGTCGAGTACCAAAATGAAGGGCGAGGTCAGAGGTCAAAGGTCACTGGCCCCAAAAACAAGAAATCACTGAAGTGTTCGTATCCGTTCTATATCTGTGAACGTTTTCTGTCCACAGTTGCAATTTTTTGTGAGTGGATACGCTAGGTGGAGACGATGTGTCGCGTACCATAATTGAGGTCGAGGTCAGAGGTCAAAGGTCACTGTTGCCTAAAATCATGAAATCATTGATCGTTGACAGTTTTTTATCTACAGTTCTAATTTTTGGTGAGTAGATGCCCTAAGGGGAGGCGATGTGTTGCATACTAAATGTAGGTCAAGGTCAGAGGTCAAAGGGCAATTTGACCGAAAAATCAGGAAATCATTAAAAATTTCAAATGTTTTGTGAGTGGATTCAAATAGGGGGAAATGAAGTGTCACATACCAAAATGTAGGTCAATGTTGAAGGTCAAAGGTCACTGTGACCCCAAAATCAGGAAATTATTAAAAATGACATTTCTTTGTGTCAGTAGATATATTAGGGGGACACGATGTGGAACATATCAAAATGTAGGTCAAGGTCAAGGTCAAGGTCACTGTGACCTCGAAATTGTTGAAAATCGTGATTTTTTTAGTCCATTGAGAAATTACGGGTGGCCGTTTTGTCATGTACCAAAATTTAGGACAGGTCAATAGTCAAGATCACTGTGACCCCAGAATCAAGGTCAAAGGTCAGTGGGACCTAAAAATCAGGAAATCATTAAAAATTTCAATTTTTTTGTGAGTGGATTCAAATAGGGGGAAATGAAGTGTCACATACCAAAATGTAGGTCAAGGTTGAAGGTCAAAGGTCACTGTGACCCCAAAATCAGGAAATTATTAAAAGTAACATTTCTTTGTGTCAGTAGATATATTAGGGGGACACGATGTGTCACATATCAAAATGTAGGTCAAGGTCAAGGTCACTGTGACCTCGAAATTGTTGAAAATCGTGATTTTTTTAGTCCATTGAGAAATTACGGGTGGCCGTTTTGTCATGTACCAAATTTAGGACAGGTCAATAGTCAAGATCACTGTGACCCCAGAATCAAGGTCAAAGGTCAGTATGACCTAAAAATCAGGAAATCATTAAAAATTACTATTTTTTGTGAGTGGATTCAATAGTGGGGAATGAAGTGTCGCATGCCAAAAATTAGGTCAAGGTCAAAGGTCACTGTGACCCCAAAATTAGGGAATTATTAAAAATATTTTTTTTTGTGTCAGTAGATACATTAGGGGGACGCGATGTGTCACATACCAAAATGTAGGTCAAGGTCAAAGATCAAGGTCATTGTGACCCCAAAATCGTGAAATTGTTAAAAATCATGATTTTTTGTGTCCATTGAGAAATTACGGGGAGACGGTTTCTCATGTACCAAAATTTAGGTCAAGGTCAATAGTCAAGGTCACTGCTGACTCCAGAATGAAGAAATCTTTGAAAATGGCTTTTTTTGTGTCAGTAGATACATCAGGGGGACATGATGTGTTACATACCAAAATGTAGGTCAAGGCTGAACGTCAAGGTCACTGTGACTTCCAAAATCATGAAATTCATAAAAATCATGATTTTTTGTGTCCATTGATACATTGAGGGACGACGATGTGTCGTGTACCAAAATTTAGGTCAAGGTCAAAGGTCAAGGTCACTGTGACTCCAAAATAAGGAAATCATTAGAAGTCAAATTTTCATATGCCTGTCAAAGACGAGGTCATGTAATGCGATGTGGGTTCTGTCCATTCATCCGTTAACATTTGTTGTGCATGCGATATCTCTAGTTTCAAGGTATGGATTGGTACCAAACTTTGGGCAACGATTTGGTGTAAGACTCACGAAATATAATTGACAAAGGATCTGCTGCAAATGGTATTGTCAGTCTTTTGTCCAGGATATTACCTTTTCAATGGGAGGTCTTACACCAAAGCCTTGCCAAACTTTGAGTATACCTTACTCGCATGGCAAAGAGGAGCCATACATCAATTTGTCAAAGGTCAATGTCGCAGTCCCCCAAAACTGAATCAAGTTTAGCTGACTATATGTGTTAGGTTGGAATATTCAGAGTTCTCTCCCCTACATGTATATGGCATTTGTCCTGTGGAGTTGCCTGCCGTGTTTGAAACAGCTACATTTAGTTAAACTGTTGTGAAATAAAAACCATACATTTACTAATTTAACGGGGAGAGGGGTCCTTTATGACCATCAAACCTGTTTTAATATTAACTCAAAAACAAAGGTTTACATCACTTTCTTCTTCCTTCATGAAAATTTTTTTCGTCTGAGAGAAATCCATTTGCAGGAAAACTACTATTTTCTTGTGTTTGACTATTGTCGATTTCAGTGTGGGATATGTGAGCTCTCGGCTCTTGCTCCAAGGTTAACTAGTTACCAAGAGTTAAGCTCATTTTAGTTTATCATTCAATATAAGATGTGATATATGTTACATTCTCAGAAGCACAAATTTGTAGACCTTTCTCTGGATTTCTAGCTACCAATTGGAATCAAGGCTATTAAACAACCTTGAAATTTGGACCAATGTAATTCCAGATATACGGGCGTATATTGAAGCCCCTTGGGCTCTTGGTATTATTTATTATGTTTTTATTGTAAGGGGAGATTATAGAATAATATTATTTAATGATGTACACAATTATATAAACATGGGGTGGAAATGTATCACTTAACAAATGTTACAGTTTATAGAATTATTTGGACAGTGTAACTATCCCAAGACAACTTTTGTTGTGTGGTTGTTACACTTTTATACCATTTATTAGTACATCTTCAAAAACATGTACCGATGGATTTTATTTGATTTTATAGACATGTTCAAATGGACAGAGTGTACTTAAACTGACTGATGTACAGAATTCTGGCTCGGACTGCTGTACTTCATATATGGCCTGACTACAGTATTGCAAAAAAGGACTGATAACTACTGCATACATATCTATGGACAAATAACTATGTAGATTTTGGCCACAGTAGATGTACTGTATCATATGCAATACAAGCCTGGCCACTAGTGTTCACAACTGTACTGCATATAGGGAGTGTACTGAATAAAGAGACTACTAAACAGGGACTAATAACTAATTAACTTTATATCAAGTTTGGACATTGTACTGCATATAGAGAGAGATGAAGTGTACTACATGTACATACCATGAACGTCTGCCCACTGTACTGGTTATAGAGACTGTACGGAATACATAGTTTGTTCACATTACAGCATATTGAGGGAGATGGAAACTGTACTGGATATAATTACAAAGTCTGACCACTGTACTGCATGGACTAGGGACTGTGAATATATGTATATACTGCAAAAATATCTAGTCACTCTACTGCATGGTCTGGTCACTACCTTATACAGATTCATTGGGTCACATGTTCAGAGCAGTATACTCTAGCTCTTTGGGGAAAGCTCTGGGAACAAGTCCAAGGGACAGCTTTGGGAACAAATGCTGGGAACAATTCCTAGGGACAGCTCTGGGAACAATTCCTATGGACAGGTCTGGGAACCGTTCTAGGGAGAGGTCTGGGAACAAGTTCTAGGGACAGGTATGGGAACAAGTCCTAGGAACAGGTCTGGGAACAAGTCCTAGGGACAGGTCTGGGAACAAGTTCTAGGGACAGGTCTGGGAACAAGTCCTAGGGACAGGTCTGGGAACAAGTTCTAGGGACAGCTCTGGGACAAGTTCTTGGACCAAGTTCTCGGGACAGCTCTGGAAACAAGATCGGGATAGCTCTTGGGACAGGTGCTAAGGAGTCTGGGAACAAGCATGAAGATGATAGCATTTTGTCCCAGATTTGTCTATTGGTTTTATAACCCAGTGTTAGTAATGTTATCTATACATAATAATATCATTAATATATTCATATCAAATGCAGCATCCTGCACAAAATCATCCAGATTTAGAATGTTAAAACATCATAGATGTATATTCTGATTATATTTATTGTGCCATACTGTACTTTGGTCTCCCTATTTTTTATCCTTTTCGTCATTGCATGTAAATTTAGTGGGCCATGCCATTAGAACATTCCTGCAGAATT
This sequence comes from Hanleya hanleyi, assembly GCA_036873755.1. Taxonomy (NCBI): domain Eukaryota; kingdom Metazoa; phylum Mollusca; class Polyplacophora; order Lepidopleurida; family Hanleyidae; genus Hanleya; species Hanleya hanleyi. The sequence continues at coordinate 129,142 of JAVTVY010038539.1, read as the reverse complement.
TTGTATCAGTATGTCCTTATGAAGGATCCCATGATATTTGGTCTGAATCCTTCAGGATTCTTCAGATAACTTTTTTTGGATTTCGATCAAGTTGCTGGTAATCCTATATGGCTTCTTGTAGGTATTTCCTGAAATCCAGATCTGTATGTTGGAATACAAGATGGAGAAATGTTGTCGTTGGCCATATTAAATGAGAGACCCGGTGGCGTGATTTATATGTGGACTCGGTGTATCGAGTTCTAGTAGTAGTAAATATATATCATATGTTTTGATAATGTGTTGTATATATCTGCTGGTATAAGTTGTCCAATAAACTTGTGCTGAGTTTAATCTGATCTTTTTGCTTCTTATTCATTGGGATTTACTTTGGTAATCAGTGTATTGTCTTGGCTGCTAATTATGTCCATTCCTTCATTGTTCATTCTCTTGACAGCCATCCATATACTTCTATTGACAGATATTTCTGTTGATTGCACTAGGGCACAGAAATATGGTGCAAATGTTCTGTGTGCATGGCTTTTGGCAAATCAGCATCATCTAAATTAACATAAAACACAGAGGATTATGAGGTCTTTTCAATTGATGGACCAGCTAACTTGTTCCTTCTTGTACAAGATAAACTTGATGCGTTTTTCATATGTTCCATATTTTGGGAGAAAGAAGTGCTTAAAGGGGAGCCCCAAAGCTTCATGCTCCTACATGGAAGAATGAAGAGATTAAAGGGGATCCCAACAGCCTGTGATGCTTTATGGGAGAAGAAAGCTTAAAGTGGAACCCCAGCAGTCCATGGTCCTCTATGGGTGTAGAAAGCTCTTTAAATGGGGCTTCCGGGGATTGACCTGGGCTGTCGTGCACACCGCAGGTCATGGTAAGAATAGGCTTCAGCTCCTCAGACAGCTTGTCGTAAGAGGCGACTGAGGTACCCGTGGGATTCCCGGGTCTGAAAAGGAATAGGACCCCACCCGTGTGGTTCCCGGATGTGAAAAGGAATAGGACTCCATGTCGTGATATGACTGAAATATAGTTGAAAGTGACGTTAAATCATATTCACTCACTCGCTCTAACCCAATGGTCCATGGACCTTGGTGGATGAAGGAAGTGCTTAAAGTGGCAACCCAATGGTCTATTGTCCTTTGTGACTGAAACAAGTGCTTGAAGAAGAACCCCAGCAGTCCATGGCCCTAATATAATGAAATGAAGTGCTTTAAGGGGAAACCCAATGGTTACAAATCCCATATGGGAGAATGAAGAGACTAATGGGGAACCCTAATGGTTTGTGATCCTTTATGGGAGAAGGCAGTGGTTGAAGTGGCACCCCAGTGGACCATGATCCTTTATGAGAGATGGCAGTGGTTAAAGTGGAACCCCTTTGGTCCATGATCCTTCATGGGAGAAGGCAATGGTTAAAGTGGCACCCCAGTGGTCCATAATCCTTTATGGGAGAAGGCATTGGTTAAAGTGGCACCCCAGTGGTCCATGATCCTTCATGGGAGAAGGCAGTGGTTAAAGTGGAACCCTAGTGGTCCATGATCCTTTATGGGAGAAGGCAGTGGTTAAAGTGGCACCACAGTGGCCCATGATCCTTTATTTGAAGAAGGCAGTGGTTAAAGTGGAACCCCTTTGGTCCATGATCCTTCATGGGAGAAAGCAGTGGTTAAAGTGGCACCCCTTTGGTCCATGGTCCTTTTTGGGAGAAGGTAGTGGTTAAAGTGGCACACGAGTGGTCCATAATCATTTATGGGAGAAGGCAGTGGTTAAAGTGGCATCCCAGTTGTCCATGATCCTTCATGGGAGAAGGCAGTGGTTAAAGTGGAACCCCAGTGGTCCATGATCCTTCATGCGAGAAGGCAGTGGTTAAAGTGGAACCCCAGTGGTCCATAATGCTTTATGAGAGAAGGCAGTGGTTAAAGTGTCAGACCAGTGGTCCATAATCCTTCATGGGAGAAGGCGTTGGTTAACGTGGCACCCCAGTGGTTCATAATCCTTTATGGGAGAAGGCAGTGATTAAAGTGGCACCCCAGTGGTCCATAATCCTTTATGGCAGAAGGAAGTGGCTAAAGTGGAACCCCTTTGGTCCATAATCCTTTATGAGAGAAGGCAGTGGTTAAAGTGGCACCCCAGAGGCCCATAATCCTTTACGGGACAAAGCAGTGGTTAAAGTGGCACCCCAGTGGTCTATAATCCTTTATGGGAAAAGGAAGTGGTTAAAGTGGCGCCCCAGTAGTCCATAATCCTTTGTGGGAGAAGGAAGTGACTAAAGTGGAACCCCTTTGGTCCATGATCCTTCATGGGAGAAGGCAGTGGTTAAAGTGGCACCTCTGTGGTCCATAATCCTTGATGGGAGCAGGCAATGGTTAAAGTGGCACCCCTTTGGTCCATAATCCTTTATGAGAGAAGGCAGTGGTTAAAGTGGCACACCAGAGGCCCATAATCCTTTACGGGAGAAGGCAGTGGTTAAAGTGGCACCCCACTGGTCCATAATCCTTTACGGGAAAGGACAGTGGTTAAAGTGGCGCCCCAGTGGTCCATAATCCTTTATGGGAGAAGGAAGTGACTAAAGTGGAACCCGGCCAGCGGTCCATGATCCTTCATGGGAGAAGGCCGTGGTTAAAGTGGCACCCCAATGGTCTATAATCCTTTGTGGGAGAAGGAAGGGGTTAAAGTGGTCCATAATCCTTTATGGGAGAAGGCAGTGGTTAAAGTGGCACACAAGTGGTCCATAATGCTTTATGAGAGAAGGCAGTGGTTAACGTGGTACCCAAGTGGTCCATGATCCGTCATGGGAGCAGGCAGTGGTTAAAGTGGAACCCCAGGGGTCCATGATCCTTCATGCCTTCTTAAAGTGGAACCGCAGTGGTCCATAATCCTTTATGGGAGAAGGAAGTGGCTAAAGTGGAACCCCTTTGATCCATAATCCTTTATGAGAGAAGGCAGTGGTTAAAGTGGCACCCCAGAGGCCCATAATCATTTACGGGAGAAGGCAGTGGTTAAAGTGGCACCCCAGTGGTACATAATCCTTTATGGGAAGAGACAGTGGTTAAAGTGGCACCCCTGTGGTCCATAATCCTTTATGGGAGAAGGCAGTGGTTAAAGTGGCAGACAAGTGGTCCATAATGCTTTATGAGAGAAGGCAGTGGTTAACGTGGCACCCCAGTTGTCCATGATCCTTCATGGGAGCAGGCAGTGGTTAAAGTGGAACCCCAGGGGTCCATGATCCTTCATGCGAGAAGGCAGTGGTTAAAGTGGAACCGCAGTGATCCATAATCCTTTATGGGAGAAGGAAGTGGCTAAAGTGGAACCCCTTTGATCCATAATCCTTTATGAGAGAAGGCAGTGGTTAAAGTGGCACCCCAGAGGCCCATAATCCTTCATGAGAGAAGGCAGTGGTTAAAGTGCCACCCCAGTGGTACATAATCCTTTATGGGAAGAGGCAGTGGTTAAAGTGTCACACCAGTGGTCCATAATCCTTCATGGGAGAAGGCGTTGGTTAACGTGGCACCCCAGTGGTTCATAATCCTTTATGGGAGAAGACAGTGGTTAAAGTGGAACCCCAGTGCACACTTCAAAATCACTTTATAGGAAGGCAGTCAGGCAAAGTGGCTTTGTGGCCATGATCATTTTATGAGAGAAGAGGAGTAGTAAAATGCAGAACCCTTTAATCCATAATCACTGAGAGAAGGCAGTGGTTAAAGTGGCACCCCAGTGGTCCATAATCCTTTGTGGGAGAAGGAAGTGACTAAGTGGAACCCCAGCGGTCAATGATCCTTCATGGGAGAAGGCAGTGGTTAAAGTGGCACCCCAGTGGTCTATAATCCTTTATGGTAGAAGGAAGTGGTTAAGTTGACGCCCCAGTGGTCCATAATCCTTTGTGGGAGAAGGAAGTGACTAAGTGGAACCCCAGTGGTCCATAATCCTTTATGGGAGAAGGAAGTGACTAAAGTGGAACCCTTTGGTCCATGATCCTTCATGGGAGAAGGCAGTGGTTAAAATGGCACCCCAGTGATCCATAATACTTTATGAGAAAAGGCAGTGGTTAAAGTGGCGCCCCAGTGGTCCATAATCCTTTGTGAGAAAAGGAAGTGACTAAGTGGTACCCCAGTGGTCCATAATCCTTTATGGGAGAAGGAAGTGACTAAAGCGGAACCTCTTTGGTCCATGATCCTTCATGGGAGAAGGCAGTGGTTAAAGTGGAACCCCAGTGGTCCATAATCCTTTATGGGAGAAGGCAGTGGTTAAAGTGGCACCCCAGTGGCCCATACTCCTTTATTGGAAAAGGCAGTGGTTAAAGTGGCACCCCAGTGGTCCATAATCCTTTATGGGAGAAGGAAGTGACTAAAGTGGCACCCGAATCGTCCATCGTCCTTTATGGGAGAAAGCAGTGTTTAAAGTGGCACCCCAGTGTTCCATAATCCTTTATGGGAGAAGGCCGTGGTTAAAGTGGCACCCGAGCGGTCCATCGTCCTTTATGGGAGAATGCAGTGGTTACAGTGGCAACCCAGTGGTCCATCATGCTTCATGAGAGACGAAAGTGGTTAAAGTGGAACCCCAGTGATCCATGTTCCTTCATGGGAGAAGGAAGTGGTTAAAATGGAACCCAGTGGTACATAATCCTTTATGGGAGAAGGCAGTGGTTAAAGTGGCACCCCAGTGGTCCATGATCCTTCATGGGAGAAGGAAGTGATTAAAGAGGAACTCCAGTGGTCCATGATCCTTTATGGGAGAAGGAAATGATTAAAGTGGAACTCCAGTGGTTCATTATACTTCATGGGAGAAGGCACTGGTTAAAGTGGAGCCCCAGTGGTCCATGATCCTTTATGGGAGAAGGTAGTGGTTAAAGTGGCACCCCAGTGGCCATGATCCTTCATGGGAGAAGGCACTGATTAAAGTGGAGCCTCTTTGGACCATGATCCTTCATGGGACAAGGCAGTGGTTAAAGTGGAACCCCAGTGGTCCATGATCCTTCATGGGAGAAGAAAGTGCTTGAAATTCTGTTAAGATGGCAGTTCACAAAATGTAAAGTTGTACTAACGGTTATGGAAATATTTGACTTTGAACTCGTACAGTGAGATGTTTTGTGCTGTAGATCCTCTGAGTAATAGGGTCTGTGCTCATTTCACAATGCATTCATTTGATAGCATAATTAACGCTGTTTGACATTGGAGTGCTAAACCTTTAATTCCTGGATATTTTTGGTTCTGACCAAGTGATCCCAAGGTAAGAGGCAAAATACGACAACGTCTCCAAAACAAGGGGTTCTTAGAAACCATGGACCTGGGATTTGTTAATCGAGTCACTTTCCTATCTCTTCAGTATAGGGAATACAATTTTTTTTTATCACAAATGTAAGTATAAAGATCCTTTGCTGGAATAGTAAAATAAGTTTATCCGTTTTACTACATTTACACCAATTATCATAGAATTAATTGTTATTGATGACCTGAAAATGTCGGAAGGTTTCCAACATCCTATTCCAAGTTGTTCTACAAGTTGAGTTATAAGGTGTTAATCCTTCGTCAAATGGAAAGGGAAGTCCGATGTTAATTCATCACGCACTTCTTTTTCACTTGACGTAGCATTCACAGATTAACACAGGGTTTCCATTTCCACTTGTTGAAGCATTCACAGATTAACATCGGGAGCCCCTTTCCACATGTTGAAGTATTTACAGATTATCATCGGGCATCCCTTTCCACTTGGTGAAGCATTCACAGATTAAAATCGGGCTTGCTATTCCACCTGGTGAAGCATTCACAGATTAACAACCGCGTTCCCTTTCCACATGGTGAAGCATGAACAGATTAACATCGGGCGTCCCTTCCCACTTGGTGAAGCATGAACCGATTAACATGAGGGTTCCCAGCTTATGGTGAAGTATTCACAGATTAACTTGGGGCATCCCTTCCCACTCGTTGAAGCATTCATATATTAACAGTTGGGGTCCATTTTCACTTGGTGAAGCATCCACAGATTAGCATCGCGCTTCCCTTTCCACTCGGTGAAGCATTCACAGATTAACATGGGGCTTCTCTTTCCACTCGGTGAAGCATTCACAGATTAACATGGGGCTTCCCTTTCCACTTCGGAAAGCCTTCACAGATCAATATCGGGCTTCCCTTTTCACTCGATGAAGCATTCACAGACTGATATTGGGCTTCGCTTTTTACTCGGTGAAACATCAACAAATTAGCATTGAACTGTCAAACAACAAATCTCCAAATCGCAAAATTCTCCCGTTTTCAATGGCATTTTTTAGTAGGAAGTTTAGAAATGAGAAGAAATCCATCTTTCTGCATCGGAATAAAGGAGATAACTTTGTTATTGTAATGTCTTTCATGGAGTTGTCCCCCTTTTCAAAGTAAAATTTGTGTGATTTGGGATAAAAAGTCCCGTCAAATATGCACCGAAACAACATAACAAGTCAACTTTGACAGTTCCTTTCGCCGATAATTTTAATAGATTCCTATACGTACTTCTGATCGTATGAGCACATCATCCAGCACCCCCCCCCCCTCACATGTACACAACCTTGCATATCTAGTTCCCCAATTAAATTCCACTCACGTCATACCATCCCGAACCCTTCAGTCCCTGTCGATATCCCATTCGTAAAATTGTCAGTCCCCCAGCATACCACCCGTGAAATTGCCAATTAATTCCAAATGTATCGCTTAGCATTCCGTTCGTGAACCACCCGTTTCCTGCACACAACATTCCAGTCGTGAACCACCAATTTCCCGTCCAGCTTTTCTCCTTTATCATTCCACTCACAAACCATCTGTATTTCCTTCAGCATTTCACTCATGAAACTCCCATCTACACTGCAGCATTTCCCCGTCAGCATTTCACTCGTAAATCATCAATTATGCCCCCAGCATTCCACTCGTAAACCATCAATTATGCCCTCAGCATTCCACTCGTAAATCTTCAATTATGCTCTTAGCATTCCATTCGTAAACCATCAATTATGCCCTCAGCATTCAACTCGTAAACCATCAATTATGCCCTCAGAATTCCAGTAGTAAACCATCAATTATGCCCTCAGCATTCCAATTGTATACCTTCCATCTCCCTTTCAGTGTTCCATTCAACCATCAAAATCCCTCGGCACTCCACAGGAACCATCAGTCTCCTTCAGCTGTTCACTTGTATCATTCATTCCCCTTCAACCTCCCACTTGTAAGCCATCAAATATCCCCTCAGCATTCCACTCGTTAACTATTCATCTCCTTTTAGCATTCCATTCGTAAACCATATATTCTCCCTTCAGCATTCAAAACAAACTATCAATTTCTTCTTCAAAATTCCGCTCGTAAACCATCCATCTCCCCTTCAGCAATCCACTCATAAACCATCCATTTCCCCTTCAGCATTCCACTCGTAAACCATCCGTTACCCCTACAACATTTCACTAGTAATCGATCCATTTCCCCATCAGCATTCCATCATTGACCATTTAGATAGATTAGATTCCTATGTCAAGAATGCTTACGCAAAGAATTAACATGGTTTCTTTTCTTTTCTTTTTTTTTAGACAAAGCCTATGACTTTGACCTCAAAAATTTGCATATTGGGGAGAAAAACTACCTTCGAACACAGAAGAGTTCCAATTGTGACCTTTGACAGCCAATCGGAAGCGAGTATTTTGACCTCGGCTAGAAGGATTTCAAGTCACATTTGGACGAGTGCGCAGGTGTTTTTGCGCAGGTATGACGGCATTTCCGGTTTTATGGTGGAGGTTTCGTGGAGGTCATGAGGTTTGCGCAGGAGTGTTCTGCGCACGTATGACGTCACTTTCGGTCTGCGTGAATCGGGTGTGACCTTGGAGCATGTATTCCTCCGCGGTGATGCGGACAGAAAGTAGTCCCAAATACGTGGGTTTTCGTGAGAATGTTCGGCAATCTTCAGGGGCGAGAGGGGCCCTTAGTGGACTGATTGGGTCGCGTGAGATGTCAAAGTGAAGAGCTCCTCCAGGGCCATTCAGTCATGGGTGGGTGTATGTAAATTTAGGATTTGTCCCGAAAATATAAAAAGCGGAACACGGACTTTACCCCTACAATAAGTGAAAACACCTATCAACCCTATCCCAAAGGGCTAATATCGGTCCCTGGCTTATCGGGACCTGCTGAGAGAGGTAGGGTGGGGGAGCGGGCGTATGTAAATTTAGGATTTGTCCCGAAAATATAAAAAGTGGAACACTGTATTGCGCCACTATTTCTAAAAACTCTGGCGTTGAATGTATGTGGATATTGAAAAACTCAAAATGTCTTACGGAAGAACTTGATGCTAAAGGCCACATACCGTACAGACATGTATCCACATGGGATTTCTCGACTCTCTATACTACAATCCCTCACCAGGACCTTATTGGCCGTCTAAGTTCATTAATAGTATCTGTGTTCAAGAAAACTGATCGTAGATATATTAATGTCGGAAGCCATAAAGCATTCTTTAGCTCTACTACATACAAGAGATATCATTCATGGGATGTTTCTTTGTTCATAGAGTTGCTTGAATTTCTCATTAAAAATATCTATGTGAAATTTGGCAACACAATATATTGTGACAAAAATAGATACTTCTGATTTGTCATAGAATGAACAGCTGACTTTATATAAATGACTTTTTACGTGAGGAATACAGATCTGACAGTGTAAACAAATGCCATCCTCGGGACCCTCCTGTATTCTCGCATTTTACAATCCTATTTGTTTACGTTTTTATCGTCTGCTTCTGTTGGTAAAATTCTATTGAAGTGGAAGGTTTTTGGCGGACCCCTCCTGTGTTCAATTGTAAGTTTATACTTGAAATAATTTTTCTTGTGTAAAATCCCGTCAGGACATGAAAGTACACATGTTATATTATATTGTCCTGAAGTATAAAGTTTCAGAGTATAGTAGTTGTCGATATATTGATTTTTAAAATTATATTGGCCCTGCTAGATTTTACGATCGCCACTGAGCCGCCATCTTGGTTTTGGCGAACACCTGGATTTTGAACTAGAGAAAATCTTATATCTATCAACTTTAGGAGTTTGTTCAGCACTCAAAAATTATATATCTTACAACTATGAGTGTTTAGACTTACCTTGCTGGAAACAATTTAGTCCGATAATGATTAGCTAGTGTAGTTTGACAATCATTCTTGCTGTAACCGTAGCAAAAGTCAATGTTCTCGCCACATACACTCTGCGCAAATTTGCTCACACTTTCAGGCTGGATAATCTGTCCTTCTTTGGCTAAAGAGCGTTTCCAATTTAAATTAGAGATAACAACGTGAAGCTCAGGAAATAAGCTTCAAAGTGATATATGATTCACGGATTATCTGATCAAAATTGATACCTATTTTGATGATAGAAACTGACATATGCCTTTTAGAAAAGAGCGTTCAAATTCCCGCCGCCTTGTTGAAAGTCCTGCAATCTGCTGCTAGTAACGTCATATTTTTGACTCGGCCTTCACCACAGCCAATCAAATCACTCGTTTCATTCAAGGCATAGTAACGTTACGTAATTGGTTAGCAACCAAAACCTATAAATAGGATCGAAAAATGACAAATGGACATTCGGTCTCGGAGAGACGAAGGGCAAACATCTCCAAGCAATACAAAATACATACAAACAGTTGGAGTGCTGATTATTGAATATTCATGGTAAATAAAGAACACAAGACTAAGATCCAGCAAGTACAAATTTATTAAAGAATTACCTTGTAGAGTACTTACCTTCAAGTAGTTACCCTCAAGGATTTACCTTCAGGAAATTACCCTCAAGGATTTACCTTCAGGAAATTACCCTCAAGAAATTACCTTCAAGGAATTACCCTCAAGGAATTACCTTCTAGGAAAATATATCTTTAGGAACATTTTAGTGTTGCCTATCTTGGTGGGGAAATATTACCCCGTACGAAATTACCCCAGGAATTTTCATATTTACAAATACCAACATAAAAGTACCCGTAAGAATAGTACCCTAGGAACTTTTATAACAGAAGCTGAAAATTTGAGATATGGTACTTCAGGATAATAACTGGCATAAAGAAAGATGTTGTACATTCTGTAAATAAATTTGGAGACTTGTTAATGTTGAATTTGAACAATTTGTTTGGACAATTGATGATTTTTGAAGATAAGTTGAGAATTGGAAATAACATGTGACCACGACCAGTCAGACGGACTTGACAAGCTACAGCTGAAATATATTAAGATAAATAAATACGAACCTACCTAGTAACGGCGTCTCCATTGAGTAAGCTCGAACGTTACCAAGAACAGATGAAATTAACAGAAGAAGTTAACAGAAGAAGTTAACAGATGAAGTTAATGGACGAAGTTAACAAAGTTAGAGACATGGTAAACAGAAGAAGTAAACAGAGCTAGTTTAATAAAATAAGAGAATCAACCAAGTCAGACACTTAGGGTAAAATAAAACAAAACAAAAAGATTAAAAACTAAAAATAACTTACCTTGAAGTAGTATATGGTGGCAGCGGAAAAGTGAACTTAGGAAATTAAGGGTAAGAGTTACCCCTAGTAGAAATCCGCTACAATATCAACAGCATGTAGGTATTCCAATGGGTACTAATTGTTCACCCATGTTGACTGACCTATATCCGTTCTCTTATGAATATGACTATATACAGGCGCTTTCAAAAACCGATCCATTCAAAGCCCGTTCCTTCTCATTCACCAAACGCTATATATACGATCTTCTCGCTGTGGATAATCGCTATATAAATGACGTAGTGAAGGATATATATCCACCTTCACTGGATTTGAAGGAAACTACAGATAGCCCTACAGGCACATCATATTTAGACCTATATCTCTATAAAAATGAAGCGGGCCTTCTCTCTCGTCGACTGTATGACAAACGAGATGATTACAATTTCGACATCATAAACTATCCCTTTCTGGACAGTAATATTCCAGTGGGACCTGCATATGGCGTATACATATCACGCCTAGTAGCATTTGCTAGATCCTGTGATAAATGTGACGATTTTAATCAACGTCACAAAACACTATTGCAGAAACTTATAAAACAGGGCTACACCACCAAGCGCCTCCACTCAAAGTTTCTCAAATTTGGCGATACATATCGCATGCTGATAGCAAAATACGAGCGTAGCGTGCAAGATCTATGGCGTTACGTTTCGTAACTTCTGTCTAATCCCGCTTAACCCGGGGCTAGGGGCCGTATGAACCCATGTACTTCAAGATCTTCATGGTACTCATATGAACAGTCACAATCAAAGCGTGACTGAGATACATCATTCTTTAGATGACGACCTTACAACGAATATTATGGATTAAGAATATTGATCAGCGATACGGATTTGATATTTTTGGAACATCATGATGTCTTGCCGGCATCATTGAAAACTGTTGACCGCTTCTCTCTTGCAGGAAACTAGCCTATGTTTATGCATACTATGATTGCCTTTTTGAATTTGGTGCTAATACTGTTATATGGAATACGGAATAGGTCTTTGAATTAATGACGCGAATATTCTTTAATGGACGACAGCTGAATTATGAGTTACGGACCTGACGCTTGTAATTTACCTCTACAATAGAGGAAAACCCCTAGCAACCCTATCACAAAGGGCTAATATCGGTCCCCGGGCTTATCGGGGTCTGGGTGCATGGGTGGGTGCATGTAAAATGAGGATTTGTCCCCGAAAATATAAAAAGCGGAACACGGACTTTACCCCTACAATAGGGAAAAACTCCTATCAACCCTGTTATGTCTAGATGGGGCTAATATCGGTCTCCGGGCTTATCGGGCCTGTGCATGGGTGGGTGCATGTAAAATTAGGGTACTCATCTTACATCCGGATTTTTGCGGGTTTTTGCAGGTTACTGCGCAGGTCATTGTGGTGGGTCTGCGCAAGTGTGTGATGTCACTTCCGGTTTTCAGAATGACAAAAAAAAACTACCTCCGAACACAGAAGAGTTCCAATTTTCCCTTACATCAAACCTATCCCAACTGGCGAATATCGATCCCCCGGGCTTATCGGGGCCTGCTGAGACAGGCGGGGTGGGTGTATGTAAAGTTTCTCCAGAAAAAAATATAAAAAGCGGAACACGGACTTTACCCCTACAATAGGGGAAAACTCCTATCAACCCTGTCTAGTGGGGGCTAATATCGGTCTCCGGGCTTATCGGGGCCTGTGCATGGGTGCATCCGGGTTTTTGCAGGTTACTGCGCAGGTCATTGTGGTGGGCCTGCGCAAGTGTGTGATGTCACTTCCGGTTTTCAGAATGACCAAAAACCAAAAAAAAACTACCTCCGAACACAGAACAGTTCCAATTTTCCCTTACGTGTATGGTCCGGATTTTCCATCCGGGTTTCCTCAGCCCGGTCCGGCCGCAGCGCGCGCGGGTTATCCGGCCGCAGGCGCGCGCGCGGGTTGAAGGAAAGTTTCGGAAGTGTGCAAGGTCACTATATCACATCGGGGTATATATTTCATCCAAATATTTCGGAAAGCGGTTGTCGTGAATAACAACAAGTTCAGCAATTTTTATACAGTTTATTATCCCCAATGTTACATCATACCCAGGCTGGGGGAGCCGCCCTGGGTATGTTTATTATGTTCACAGCAAAACAAATTAAAATATCAAACACCATGTTTTATTACTTAACGCACCGTCACATTAGGTACAAGTGTTTAATGAGCTCAAGTCAACGATCAGCATGTAGACATAGAGAGTATATACGACATGTTATGGTGAACGGCCCATCAAACACATGGCTGTTATTACTGGCATAATAATACCGTAACTGGTCCGTCTCTTTGTGACGTAAGATGTACCCGAAAGAGACATTCAATTTGGAGACCATAGCTTGGTCATTGAAGATGGCTTCCACGTTGCTGCGTAGACGAGCGAGGTCGGTCAGTGGGAAATTGTAGATATCTGGAATAAGGCGATGACGGTAGAAAACGTGCCGTATCATGGGCCATTGGCGCCGATAGATGTCACTCACTGGATGGGCGTCCTGTAACAGATCGCTAGGAACATCCACTGTATCGTCCAGAAAATGTTCGATGTCGTCAGACGTATGACTGGCAATCTAGGCTCTTCTGAACTGTGGGTATAGGCGTGCTCTCTGTGATGGCATCACCAGTGGCATTCGTCTCCCCGGGCTCATCTTCACTGAGTCTGACCCTCCTGGGTGCCTCTTTAGTGGGAAGTTGTCGCCCAAACCCTAGAGACGGGGTATGAATCAAACGTTGGTGCTGTCTTAACTGACTGGGTCGTTTGAAGAGTTGACCACAATCGTTAAATTATTCCGTCGTCCCCTCGTGGAATGAGCGTTCATGGCACAGTAAAGCATCATCTCGATTAAATGACCGTGCGCAGGTTATACGAGTATACCGTCCACCGTTGTGGGCGACGGTCTCGTGGCGACGTAAATTGTCTAGACGAGTAAACTGCTTCTGGCAAGTTGTGCAAGTGAACACATCTTGGTGGTTGACAGAGTGTCGGATGATACGGCCAGGCAGCTTCCCTTTTATAGCACGCTTGCTGATGATCTATTTTTAGCACACTCAGTTCATCTACCTCCATCTCGAGGATCGAGATGTACTGGTGTACGACTGAGCCGCATTGCGCGCACGCGTGTGTGTGTGTGTGTGCAGTGGATTTTACATCCGGGACCTTGACCACATCCGGGTTTCCAGTGGGTTTTTCCGGTCATTCCTCCGTCTTCCATCCGGGTACTGTGGTTTTACATCCGGGTCCTCATCTTACATCCGGGTTTTTCCATGTTTACTATCACGTGACCGGAAATGACCTTTGACCTCTGACATGAGTTTAACTTTTAACCTTTAACATTCGCATGTGAACACACCCATAGCGGTTCCTCCAGCGTGGATGTGCTGTGATGAAGGGGCTAATAAAAAGATTGACCTGTAATCTTTGTTGTTGCTCTCTTTTTGGACTAACCAATCAGAATAGTACGTATCACGGACTACAACCGTAGAGCTACGTATAGGTGCGCATGTGTGATATGGTCTATAAAACACGTCCCTCTGCATCCCACACCCCCATTCCTACGGTTGCAGAGCCATGACGGACACCCATCCCTATGCGACTCGCATTTTACAGCATGCGACCGTGGTTAATTCACTCACGGGTTACCGAGCAGTGGTTCGGTCCATGTTTGCAGATGGCAACGACAACGAGGGGCGAAGCCAGATCCTGAAAGAGTTCACAGGAGCGGTCCTCCACAGAGTGCACTCGATGGAGAGGTGTGCTATCACTCACCACTACTGGACTATGACATCCATCCTTGATGCCTGGACTATGGACCACGAGCGCTCACGCCGGAACCAGCGACGGCTCGTTGGCCTAGTAATGGTCTTTGCCCTATTGACCCTGACGCTGTGGCAATGACAACGACAGTGACAAAAAAAGAACGGCTTTTCAGAGCCTCCACAGATGCGCTTATGTGCAACCGATATATACGAGGGTCATTCACAGTGTGCGTCATTCACCGTTCGTCATTGGGCCAACCATGTCACCGAGGGACCTGACCATAAATCCGAGAGACAGTCAGAGTGTGTGTCATTCACCGTTCATCATTGGGTCAACCATGTCACCAGTCCAACGAGCCATCCGTTCTCTTACACACCAGGTGGGGTTACACGTCTATGAAGATAAAGTCACCATCGTTGAAGACCGTGGAGATGTTTGCTGGTCGCGCGCTGAGACCGTATCGAATACGGTTACGCTACACCGTGACGGCTGGACCAAATTTAAACGGGTGATGAGCGGTGAGCTCGACGGAAACCTCATCCACATAGACAATGTCATCTACGTACACCGGGGACCCTTCTTCCCACGCCTGGGCCGTTACCAAGACCCTACGCGAGGCTTCACCCTAGTCCCCGATCTGTGGAAAGCCTTCGAGAAAGTGGTGCCTATCGTGGACCAGCTGTTTACACCGGACGAGCGGTCAGCTGTTCAGTTGGAGTGGACTCGTGCCCTGAGAGAAGCGGCGGCAGAACCCAATGAACAAATTACCAAACCTAGCAATGAAGCTGAGGCAGACGACGATGCCATTGATTATCCGGCTAGACTGTCAGCCAAGTGACATGACCACCCGATCCTTCGATCTCACGTCATAAACTTTTTCTCTATATAAATACGAGAGACAGTCAAATCTGGTACCATCAGCTTGACCCCCGAGGTCTTCCTGCACGTTTATGCGGATACGGTCGATATCATGGAGGAGGTGAGGGACATCTGTGATGCGGACCCTACACAACCGTGCCCGGCTAACATTCGTCTGTCCCGGGAGGGCTGGACCAAATTCAAACGGGTATTGTCTGGTGAACTGGACGGCGACCTCATCCACTTGTGTCACGATGTGTACATCCGACGCAGCCCCTTCTTTGCTCAATTGGCTCGGCTAGATGGGGGTACAGTGCATTTTACCCTTCACCCTGTTCTATTGTCTGCATTGGAAGATGCCGTGGCAGATGTGGATCAAGTGCTTACGGAGGAAGAGCGGTCACCAGACGAGTTGGACTGGTCATTTACCATGGACGATGTGCTGGCAGAAGCCAAGGAAGAAAATCAGAAAGTAACTCCGGCCCAAGATTTACCCGTTATAAATAAACGATAGAGCCATGGTCCATCATAATTTTTCACCATGAAGAGCTGGGAAAAGGTATTGGATAATTTATATTACAGTCCCGACAGCCCGGCGGCCTATAGTGCATTGTCGGCTCTCTATCGAGCGGCCAAAGCTCAGGGGATACAACGTGCCTAAGTCCGAGATTGGTTAAGAAAACAAGACACCTATACCTTACATCGATCTGTCCGTTGCCATTTTCTACGGAAGTGGGTCATTGTGGGTGGTGAGCGAATTTGGTCGATATGAGCGCCTTTGCCAAACACAACGATGGGAATCGGTATATCTTGACGTGCATCGATATCCTGTCGAAGTATGCGTGGGTGGTACCCATCCGGACGAAAACGGGGGCGAATCTCATAGCGGCGTTCAAGGCCATCTTCAAGACCGGGCGCAAACCCATGTATTTGCAAACCGACGAAGGCACGGAATTCCCCAACAGACCGTTCCAACAGTTTCTGAAAGCCCAGAAGGTGTTTTTCTTCCATACGTACAACGAGACCAAGGCTTCCGTTGTGGAAAGGTTCAACAGGACATTCAAAGGCCGCATGTATAAATATTTCACCTATAAGAATACAAGGCGGTACATCGATGTTCTTCCGAAACTTGTGAGTGGTTACAATCGAGCCTATCACCGGAGTATAGAGAGAGCCCCATTACCGTGACCCAACCCCATGAAGCCCAAGTCCGGCATGTCTTGTACCTCAGGCAATCGCAGCGAACGCCGAAGGCGGTGTTCAAGGTCGGGAACCCTGTACGGATCAGTAAAGTCAAAATTACAACACATATAAGGAAAGTGGAAAGAGGTGCCGACATACTGACAGAGTCACATGGCTTCACAGTATAGTCTTCTGGTTAAGCTATTCTAAAGCACATACCAAGAAGCTAGCGATTCGTGATATGTGTTGTATCTCAGGTACGCTTTTATTGTTCCTGTTCATGTGGCAACTTGGATGACATGACCACACGGCCCCTAGCACCGGCATAAGCGGTATTAGATACAAATCTAGAGAGCTACGATGTAAATGCTCTGACAACTCGTATATTGGTAATTGGTGAGCTGTGTCGCTGTGACAACTCGTACACTGGGGATTGGTGAACTGTATCGTCGTCAGATGAAAATGACGGCATTTAACACAAAACACTAGTCTGTAACACCCGATGTCGACCAAGCATCAACTTCCCACAAATGCCAACATATATCAAAGACCAAAAGGTCTGTACAGGGGGCGGGCCTCGGGGACGAAACATCCACCAGCAGAATCTCGCCATATACAGGTCAAAATTACAACACATATAAGGGAAGTGGAAAGAGGTGCCGACATACTGACAGAGTCACATGGCTTCACAGTATAGTCTTCTGGTTAAGCTATTCTAAAGCACATTCCAAGAATCTAACGATTCGTGATATGTGTTGTATCTCAGGTACGCTTTTATTGTTCCTGTTCATGTGGCAACTTGGATGACATGACCACACGGCCCCTAGCACCGGCATAAGCGGTATTAGATACAAATCTAGAGAGCTACGATGTAAATGCTCTGACAACTCGTATATTGGTAATTGTTGAGCTGTGTCGCTGTGACAACTCGTACACTGGGGATTGGTGAGCTGTATCGTCGTCAGATGAAAATGACGGCATTTAACACAAAACACTAGTCTGTAACTAGTCTGTATTGTCTGTAAGGTCAATTTGAAAAAAGTTACTTGCCCAACTGGAGCGATGAGCACTTCCTGATTACATGGCGCCTACCCCGACAGCAGCTGGTCTATGAACTGGAAGATCTTCAAGGGGAACCGTTGCTAGGGACGTTTTACCAGACGGAATTACAGCCTGTCGTAAAGACAAAGCAAGACTACTACACAGTGGAGCAGATTTTGAAAACGGAACGTCGACGTGGCAAACTGTTTCATTTCGTCAAATGGCAAGGCTGGCCCAGTTCCTTCAATTCCTGGGTCGCTGCCAACCAGGTGAAACGACTATAAAGCCAGACACCACTACCGTCATCCTTCATTCCACGTTCGACCACGGTGCTATGGACAAACAGCAGCTGCCTCTGAACACAGCGTCTCCCAAAACGCGCAAAGCGCAAGTGGGCTTTGTGGTGATATTGCTAACAGTGCTGAGTATGTTGTACGGATGTGTGTTTTACGACGTAGCCTATCTCATCAGCACTCTACTTAACCAACTTAGAACTCCAGCTGTGAGTGGCAGTCAAACCAGTCTACAGACCTTCTCTTCACCATTCAACCCCGTGAGCGAAACAAGCCCAGGCATCACCACCGCCACACCACGTGTACAAGCCGCATCGAGTTCCACACCAAGTATACAGTCCACATCCAATTCTACATCAAGTACACCCACTACGTCTGAAAACCCACCGGATTTCATCACTCACAGTGAACGCCTATCGACAACGGCGACCGACGTTGTTGTTGTACCCACCACCATCCCAGTTCACTCGTACCAAATTTACAAGAGCGGGTTACCACGACAGCGCATACAGCTCGAACCATGGACCCTCGGTGGCAGCATCCCTTCACTTGCGTCATCACAGGACCGACGGGCTCCGGCAAAACGCACTTCGTCAGGAAGCTCCTTCAATACGCCGACAGCATGATCACCCCACCCACTGACCGAGTCGTGTGGTGTTACGGAGAATGGCAGGCAGCGTATGCAGCAATGCCCCACATCACGTTCGTGGAAGGCCTACCCAACCTGGCCGATTTGGAACCGGACACCTTGGTGGTTCAGGAAGATCTCATGGCGGAGACGGATGTGCGGGTCACCCAACTCTTTATTAAACGCAGCCACCATCGACGGCTCAGCATCATCTACATTGTGCAGAATCTGTTCAGTAAAAAACAAAGAACGTCGGAACATCAGCTTAAATGCCCACTACCTGGTGGTCTTCAAAAACCCGAGAGATACCACTCAACTGCTACACCTGGAGAGACAGATGTATCCCGGCCGCACACCGTTTGCGTTGGAAGCCTTTAAAGATGCGACAACCCCTCAGCACGGGTATATGCTCTTCGACATCAAGCAAGCCACCCCCGATCCCCTTCGACCACGGACCGGAATCTTTCCCGGAGAGACCCACCACGTGTACATGCAAAAATAATATAAACATACCCACAGTGGTTCCCCCATCTTCACATTTTCAATTTAAATACTACACTAACGTTCCGTCATTTACCTTGACTTAACGAATAGGGTAAACTGTTCAGACCGGGAAACGCACGTGATGGCATATAGCCAATCAAGATAGGAGCTTGCCAACACCGAGCTGCTAGGATTTTCTTTGATGTCTGCTCGTGTGGTGAGTGTATTGATGTTAATTTCCTTCGAATAGTCAATCAAATTTGAATTTTAAAGAGGTCATACATTGCACTTCTCCTAATATGGACCACGGAATATTTATAGCGCTATGACATCACTAGACCTGTATTCTGATCAGATAATGTGTTACGTTCAGCCAAGGCAACACGTGTAGTGTTAGACTTGGTTAAGCGAAGATGTGGTTCCCCCAGCTGGGGTGTGTGTTTAATGATGGGGATAATAAAAGAATTAATACAACATCATGGTTGGCTTTGTCTCTGTTCAATATTCAGGAGGTAGGTAGATAAAAAGGGCAGAGTTGTGGGTTCTAGCATTAGTTGTACATGCTGTCTGCGCGAGTACGTAAGCACGCCCCGACGCTCCGTGTATTGAAGACGGCCCCACCCGAATTGGCCCGAACCATTGTACGCGGTGCGGACCCTGACCTTGTACACTGTCTGTGCGAGATCGGGTACAACCTGTTAAAAGGCAACGTACCACTGACTCCGGCTCAGAAGACCAAATTGGCCAAGCATAAGACAGGTCTCCGAACCCTAGTCCAGAAGCGAGTCTCTCAAACACAAAAGAAAAAGGTGTTACAGAAAGGCGGCTTTCTCGGGCCTTCTTAGCACCGTTGGCCGCTTCAGTGTTGGGTCCAGTATTGGGTGGACTCTTCGGCCGACAATGAACCACACGAAAAAATGGTCCTCGTCGAACCACGGTTCTTTCAAAACCTCCAATCGCCCTACCCTGTTCCACCTACGGTGAAGACCATAAACACCCTCGATGAAGAGATGCAACAGATCTTACAAAGACCGGGGTTAAGCGACAGTGAGAAAGTACAACGGTACAATGAGACGCTTCAACGGTACATGACGTTCATGGACCAATACAAAACCCTCTCTATCCCAGTACCACCACCACCACCACGCGACACACCACCGACCTCAGCACCGCTTCAACAGTCGCCATTACCAGGGGTACCACCCACAGCCCCACGGTTGGTCGAAGACGAAGTGCTGAAGAGTGTACCTGCATCGTTCAAGAAACAAGCTGGCCTGGTATTATAACGGATGAAACAGAATCCTAACATGACTTGGAATGATAAAGGCGAACTACTGGTACAGAATCAGGTGGTCCCCGGTACCCACATGGCGGATTTAGTGAATGACCTGATCCTCGAGGATGAGAGGTCTTCGCTCAAGGCTTGAACGACATGCATGTACCACAGGAATTGGTGGGAAACCCCCAGCGCTGGGCCTGGATGCAGCGGACCCAGCAATCGACGAGTGGCCCACTACCTTCTTCGGAAGCAGAGTGGGAAACGGATTCACCCCCTAAAACACCACAACGGCGGGCACCTCCTTTGTCACCTCTTTTACCACGCCACCCCTTGAAACTACGTCCATCAGGATCTATGACACGTAGCATCCAACGACGAACACGACACCAGGAACAAGCGCCCAAGGGTTGGGACAACTATTAAAACCAACAGCAGCAGCAGGAAAGCTCAGTCGCCATGATTTACCTCACCTTACCCAGTAACAGTTCGCTCGATGTGTTTCCTGACAACAGCTTGGCCAACTACGTGACCCAGCTACCGCAACCGTTGCATTTACCTGGACGATGGGAATGTGTACTCGTGGATATCCAATACCCTTACTCGTGGTACAACGTGCGAGCCAATGAAGTGTGGTACGAGGTGATCTACGAAGGAAAAGACACCCGACTCACCCTCCCGAAGGCCAATAAGATACCCCCAAGGAGTTCATACAGGGGCTGACAAGACTGTTGCATTATAAATATCTACGGGAGTTCACGAATACTTCAAAACCCATAAAAACCTTTCCCTTCAAGAATCACGTGGACTTCGATTACAACGCACACAACGACACACACAGCCAACGTGGGTGTCGTACTGAGTCCTATCCTACAGCAAATACTGGGTCTCGCTCACCCGACCTACACGAGTCCATCCGAGGACCATGGCCAGATCCCGATGGATATGAAGTCGGGTATGTACGGACTCTACGTCTACTCGGACGTGGTCGACAACCACATCGTGGGCGATATCAACACACCTCTGTTACGGGTGGTCCCCATTAAAAAGCTGGATAGAGATAAAGTCACCCACAGTTTCACCCACATGCTCTACCTACCCGTACGACAAACCGACATCAACACTAACACGGTGGATATAAGAGATGACACGGGACGACCGGTCGCATTTCAACGAGGGAAAGTGGTGCTGACACTTCATTTTCGACAAGCGCGTTCTCCTCACTTTGTATAATGAAAGTTCCTTACGAGTGCGATGAACGCAGCTATATGGACTATTATGCCCAACAGGCCGGGGGTGGCCTTCCGGTCTTTAGCAGTGCACGCATGCAACGAGGACATGGGCTGGGGAACATACTCGGGAGCATCGTCAAAACGTTCTTACCCTTAGTGACGCGTGGGGTGAAAGCAATCGGTAAACAAGCGGTACGCAGTGGACTGCAAGTGGCCGGTGATGACTTGGGCGGTACAGCACCCAAAGAAACACTGAAACGACGGGCCCAAGAAGCGTGAGGTGTGTTGGTCGCCAAAGCACAACGCACCGTAGGGAATAAAATACCTGCACCACCGAGACCACGCACCAGTCGACGACCGATCCAGCGACGACGCACATCGAAGTCCCAGGATCTCTTTTCTTAAAACATGTCCTTAATCCACGCAGAGTCGTGCCCCTCCACCAACAGTGAATTTGATTTGTGGACCGTCCCGCCTACACAGACCAGTGCCGAACAAGGAGTATGGGTGGAGCATCTCCCGCTCTCCAGCTTCAACGAAACAGGGCCCATCGAGTTCACCATCAGTAAAGCAGGTACGGCCTATGTGGAGTTAGCCCATACGTACTTGTATGTGGAAGCCAAGATCGTCAATGGGGATGGCTCTAGAATCGTCCAAGCTGCAACGGTGGGTCCGACGAATCTCTGGCTGCACTCTATGTTTCAACAGGTGGATATTTTTCTCAGCGACAAACTCATCAGTGGCTCGACCAACACGTACCCCTATCGAGCCTACATCGAGACGCTGTTGTCGTATGGACGAGAGGCTAAAAATTCTCAACTGACAGCCGCTTTATTCTAACAAGACACAGCCGAGCACATGGACACGGTGGACAATGCGGGATACAACAAACGGAAAGCTTTCACCGCGAACGGCGCCTCGGTGGATCTCATGGGTCGACTGAACGCAGACATTTTCATGCAAGACCGGTGCCTCTTGAACAAGATCCTCATCAAAATCCGACTGATACGGGCGCCTCTGACCTTCGCCTTGATGATCACTGACGAAGAGGGGCATGCAGCCGACTATAAAATCGTCATCCAGGACGCAGTCCTGTATGTCCGAAAAGTGAAACCGCATCCAGCCGTTCAACTGGGACACCTAAAAGCCTTGGAAACAAAACCAGTCCAGTACCCTATCCGACGTGTGCAAACCAAAGTGTTCACTGTGCCTGCTGGAAATATGAGCGCCAACAAAGAAAACCTGTTCCTGGGGGAACTACCCAAGCGATTGATCCTGGCCTGTGTGGAAAATACCAGTTTCAGCGGAGCCTACCTAGAGAATCCGTTTGACTTTAAACATTTCGGCATCAATTTTGTGGCCCTGCATGTGGACGGACAACACGTCCCAGCCATGGCCTTAACACCAAAATTTGGGCTCGGGAATTTCATTCGAGCCTACCAGAGCCTGTTTACAGCCACCGGTCAAATCAACCAGGACGAAGGGAATGTGATCAGTCGGGAGGACTTCGCGAACGGATACATGTTGTTCTGTTTCGATCTGAACCCCACCTTAGAGAACGACCATCAGCTGGCCCTCGCCGAGCAAGGCAATTTACGGTTGGACATCCACTTTGCACGAGCCCTCCGGACCACCGTCAATGCGATCTGCTACGCCGAGTTTGACAACATCATTCGAGTGGATAAGGCGCGCAACGTCCTGTGTGACTTTGCCACCTAACATGGATACAGACCAGATAACCACCGTGCTGGAGAAAGACCCAGGGGCACGTATGGTCTTTCAAGGGATGTTCGCCCGAGATGTGTTCCCATTAGACCGTGTGTATCCTACTGCTTACGTTCTCAACACGGACCCGATGGATCGGCCCGGTGAACATTGGGTGGCCGTGTGCTTGACAGAACAGCAGGGCGAATTCTTTGACCCGTACGGCCTGCCACCCCTCCATCCCGATTTAACAGACTTCATGGATCAAGGCACAGAGACGTGGTGTTGGAACAGTCAAACGTTGCAAAGCCTGACCAGTAGCGTGTGCGGACAATATTGCTTGTTTTACCTGTACCATCGATACCGGGGATGAAATTCATCTACCATCGTACAGATGTTTGACGGGTACCCCAAGGCCGAGGACCGAGATGTACTCGTATATGGCTGGGCCGCCCATCATTTCCATGTACAAGTCCCGTTCTGGGCTTAAGTTCTTTCAATGTGCAAGCCCCCTGTTCTGGACTTACGTTCTATCGATATCGCTGTACAAACCTCCTGTTCTGGGCTTCAGTTTTCACGTGGTTGTTCTCACGTTGTTGTTGTTATTTATTGTTGAATAAAAAAAATCGAAATGAGATCTCACCATGAAAACCGATGAAATTTTAAAGATTACCTTGGCACACCTGTCCCTGGCAATTTCGTATTCACACCGGTAAATCTGGACGAGGTGAAGTTAACGATAATGAAACTGAAGTCCGCTGCACCTGGTATAGACGATATACGGACGTCCTTGATTAAACTGGTATCTGATTACATTTCTGCTCCACTTGCCTACATAATTAATCTTTCATTCTCCTCTGGGATAGTCCCAAAGCCCTTCAAAAATGCTAAAGTTACACCAATTTTCAAATCCGATGATCCGTCTGTACTATCAAATTATAGACCAATATCTGTCTTACCATGTTTAGGTAAAGTTCTCGAAAAAATTGCGGCTACGAAAATATCAGACTTCTTGGAATCCAATACAATCCTCTCGAAAGATCAGTTTGGCTTTAGGCCCAATCACTCGACATCTCTAGCAGCAACTACACTATATGACACACTCGTTTCAGCAAAAGAATCAAAACTTTATAGCATAGTTTCCTTCTTGGATCTGTCTAAGGCTTTCGACACTGTGAATCATAATATATTACTCTCTAAACTCGACCACTACGGTTTTCGAGGCCTGGCTAATACTTGGCTTAAAAGTTATCTGTCTGATAGACCCCAATGTGTTATATATAACGGCGCCTACTCTGAACCGTCTCAAATTTTATATGGTGTCCCCCAAGGATCAATATTGGGCCCAATTCTTTTCTTCTCTATATCAATGATATAAGCAATGTTACTAATCTTCTGAAAATTATCTTATTTGCTGACGATACCAATGTAGTATATTCTTCCGAAAAAATAATCGAGGTCTTCGATTTCATGTCACAGGAATTAGACAGACTCTTTACTTGGTTTTCCTGTAACCGACTCTCACTGAACACCAAGAAAACGAAATATATGTTAATCAAGCCTAACAACTCTAAACCTCCAGCTAATCCATATCACTTACTTATATCTGGCACTGAAATACAACTCGTAAATCAATTCAAATTTCTGAGTATTTTTCTTAATGATCAACTAAACTGGAAGACTCATATACACTATATTGGTAATAAAGTGTCCAGAAACCTAGGGATAATAAACCACATAAAAGGCGCTTTGAACAAAAAAACGCTTACATCTTATATTATTCGATGATCTTCCCCTATTTTAATTACTGTAATGTTCTATGGGGAAATACCTACATTACTCACCTACAGTCATTGATAACTCTCCAGAAACGTGCGCTAAGAGTGATAACATTATCGAGAAAGTTAGACCACACTTCGCCCCTGTTTACTGATTTAAAAATTTTACAGCTACAGAAACTAAATCTTTACTCATGCCTTGTTATGACTCACAAATTTGCTCACCATCCCGAAATACTGCCACAAATTTTCCAGTCCTATTTTACTAAGCAATCTAGTATTCATTATTAACGGACCAGGGGAAACCTGCTTAACCTATATAGACCCATCTATCGGTCCAATTTATCATTTTACACCCACAAAGTTACAGGACCTCGAGAGTGGAACAAACTGCCCCCATCACTTTTTAAATCAAAACTCAAATCCTATTTCATTACGAACTGATGCATTGTAATGACTGGTCCCTTTCTCTCAGTGCGTGAAATCTTTTATTCTTCAGCCATATGTTTGTTTTTATATTTCTACCGATGCCACTTAAGAAGTAACTGGGATAGAACAAGCCCTTTTGGGTTTTATTCCCGCCAAATTGTATTCTCAGGCTAATTATTACTCATACATATTTCTAAAAAAATTCAGCACTTCAGCCATTGGTATCCACTACTTTGATGTATATTTTGGTGAATAAATTCCAATTTCAATTCAATTCAATTCAACCAAAAAAACCTGTCTTGTGTGTTTTCTATATGAGCATAAAACAAGCGGGATTCGGTCAAACTTGCCTTGAACACTGTTGAGAAAGTAGTCAATCAGTGGCCTAGGATGAGCCAAATGTAACCAATCAATGTCCAGAAAACAATGCAAGAGCACTGCAGTAAAATAGAGAGCCAATGAAATCAGCCCACAGATCAAGTACATGTTTTGGTCTAGGTTAAGAGCGGGCATTCCAGCACAAAAATTTTGACGAGGAGTTACAAGTTACAAGAGCAACAGGTGAAGTGAAAAAACTATAGAGGTTTGAGGTGCGGGTAAAGACCAGGAAGACAGGGAGTGGAGACTCGTCCAACACCTATAGATTAAGTTTATTACTATAAGTTCCATGGTTTCATGTATTTTTTCGTACCAATACGGTTCTGGGAAAAACTGAGGGTTCCCCGCTGGTCATTTAACATGGACATAGTGCTGGCGATAGTGCTGGGACCCTGTGCATTCCATGAGTGCTTCAAGAGGGCGGGTAAAGGCTATTTATTGGCCCGGAGAGGGCCGAACATTGTCGGAAGGGAGACCATTGACCTGGATGTGACCTTTGACCTTTTGACCCGAAATTCACCCGCGCACTTCTGGATAACCCGCGCGCGCTGCGGCCGGGCCGGGCTGGGGAAAACCCGGATGGAAAATCCGGACCATACGTCTAAGGGAAAATTGGAACTCTTCTGTTTTCGGAGGTAGTTTTTTTTGTCATTCTGAAAACCGGAAGTGACGTCACACACTTGCGCACACCCACCACAATGACCTGCACAGTAAGCTGCAAAAACCCGGATGTAAGATGAGTACCCTAATTTTGCATGCACCCACCCATGCACAGGCCCCGATAAGCCCGGAGATCGATATTAGACCCCACTAGACAGGGTTGATAGGTGTTTTTCCCTATTGTAGGGATAAAGCCCGTGTTCCGCTTTTTATATTTTTTTCTGGAGAAACTTTTACAAACACCCACCCCGACTCTCTCAGCAGGCCCCGATAAGCCCGGGGGACCGATACTCGCCCTTTGGGATAGGGTTGATAGGAGTTTTCCCCTATTGTAGGGATAAAGTCCGTGTTCTGCTTTTTATATTTTCGGGACAAATCATAAATTTACATACACCCACTCCCCCACCCTACCTCTCTATATGACACCTCACTCGACCCAATCAGTCCACTAGGGGCCCCTCTCGCCCCTGAAGATTGCCGAACATTCTCACGAAAACCCACGTATTTGAGACTATTTTCTGTCCGCGGAGGCAGACCGCATCATCGCCAGACCGCATCACCGCGGAGGAATACATGCAGGCCGGAAGTGACGTCAAACCTGCGCAGACACTCCTGCGCACACCTCTTCATAGCCTCCACGAAACCTCCACCATAAAACCGGAAGTGACCAAAAACATCTGCGCACTCGTCCAAATGTGACTTGAAATCCTTGCCTTTTAGCCGAGGTCAATATACTCGCTTCTGATTGGCTGTCAAAGGTCACAGTTGGAACTCTTCTGTGTTCGGAGGTAGTTTTTCTCCCCAATATGCAAATTTTTGAGGTCAAAGGTCAGTGAGAGGCAATATACTGTTTGTATACTACTCATGTACCTATTTTTATTTCCAACTTTTTGAATGATAGAGAATTTTAAGTTCGGTCTGATCATTTCGATCAAGATGGTGTCCCTAAAGGTAGTATTTTGTCTGCTGCTCTGTTTAGTATCAAGACCAACAGCTCAGCTGTAGTTTTGAATGAATCAATTAATGGATCACTGTTTGTAGATGATTCAACATATCGTGCAGTGGAAAGACTATACATAATATTGAGAGAATTCAGAAATGGTGTCTATAAAATGGTTTCAATTTCTCCAGAGCAAATCCAAAATGTATACACTTTTTGTAGAGCGTATTTCCAATACAAAGATCCAGTACTGACATTATATGGAACAGAAATCAAGATAGTAAAAGAAGTCAAATTCTTAAGAATATTGTTTGATCACCGGTTAACGTCCTTATCGCATATAAATTGCTTGAAAATTAAGTGCACAAAAGCTCTTGATTTGTTGAAAGTAGTTGCCAGCTATTAGCGGGGAGGAAATCAGCACGCGCTTCTCCATTTATATCGATCACTTATTCGTTCTAATCTCGATTATGGCTCTGTTGTTTACAACGGTGCAAGCAAGTCAAACTTAGCAAAGCTAGATCCTATTCTTCATCAAGTACTAAGACTTTGCCTGATAGAGTTCAGACCATCACCCAAAGAAAGCTTAAATGTCGAAGGAGATGAATCTCCCTTAGAACTTCGAAGAACTAAATTAGCACTGCAATATATCACAAAATTGCGATCTAATCGCTCAAATCCTGCATATAACTGTGTTTTCAACACTCAATACGTAGATTTGTATTTCAGGAAACCTTCCATTATTCCACCTCTTTGAATCCGTATGAACCACACATTGTAGCAGCTGGTATTAAGCTTAGTCAAATTCAAATTTTATCTAACAAGCACTTACCGTTTTCATCATGGAAGTTAGCCAGACCAGAAGTAGATATTACAATGACGAAATTAAAAAGGCAAACAAGAGCCATCTGGTGTATACACAAGAATTTGGTCTATTGAGAGAAAAATACAGATCGCATCAGGTTATTTATACAGATCGTTCTAAAGATGGTGATAGAGTAGCATGTGCTACTATATTTAGTTCCAAAACTAAAACCTGTCGGTTACCAGGTAAAAGTTCGATCTTCACTGTCGAATCCAAAGCTCTATTGTTGGCCGTATATCAACATATTGATGTTGTGTTTTGATGATTGCCTACCCACGGTGGCATCAAAGGAAATAATGAAGCTGATGAAATGGCTAAGGCAGCCCTAGATAACCTGCACTTATGTGAGAAAGCTGTTTCTATCTGTATGAGATGCTATAGATATTAACAAACTTCGTATTCAGATACATGAGCAGTGTGACTAACGTCACAGGACCTACGAAGTACAGTATTAGGACTCGAACGCGAACTGAACTCTTGGAAATCTCCACCCCCAGTTGAAATCCTGCCTATATTAAGATGGGCACCGCCCAAGTCAGAATCGCCAGTGATTTTCATCAAAAATCACCAGAAATTTTCATCAAAAGTAGGTCAGCTCAGAACTTGTTGGTAACAGTCTCCTAATGCGCCTTCATTCCAAAATAAATAACGATCGCCGATTTAATTTTACAATTTTTTAATTAAAGGAAACAGATTGAATAAAAAAGGTTCAGTAGATTTCAAGCTTTACGTGTGAAAATACATTTACATATCTTTAATGGTTTTCAGTGCCCTTGTCCAGGATCAAAACAACTTTTTGAATCGCATTATTTTCCCAACAATACAACAAATTTTTATATATAGTACTATAGTAGAAAGGTAGCATTTATGTAGTTTACGGTAATTCAACTCAAGACCAACACCTTCTCTGCACAAGATAATAATGATTCTATGTCATTCTCCTGAGCATAACCGGTACAAAGACGAATAAATAGCGTCTCTACATCACGTTGTTATCTAGATATATGAGACAACACATTTTGGGTATCGGCAATCTGATGAATGTACTATTCCGGTTTTCTTGTTTCACATTATATTCTATGGCGGTTGATCGGTGATTTTCTTCATTGATAAACGTTAAACCACCTCAGCTTCGTTGTGTGAATCGGAATTGCATTGCTGTGACACACCAACACACTCCGTGGCAGTGATTCTGTATCCCCTAATCAAGGAATCAAAATGGATCAAGATTTGAAATGACAAGAGAAATTTAGACATATTTTGTTTACACATGTAATTTTTTGTTCAAATTATATCCAAGTGTGATATATAGTCAATATTCAAGAGGTACAAAAAACCCCCAAAGTATGTCCTCATATTTTCACATCCATGCCAAGAAATACTGCATTGAAAAGGGTCCATTTAGCCTACCCTGTTTTATCGCTCTAATCAGCAAATGGCGGGGTCATATTTCTGCTGTCAAAATTGTATTTCCCTCCAAAGTCTTAACCCTTGAATCCAAGTCACACACTCTCTGATGCAAAGTAATGATTGTCCTAACTATCCGATTAGCACATTATGAACATGTCTTTGGTCATAGTGTACATATCATAACTCACATCAATGTTTTCTGCTATATTATTTCAATGATATGGTTTAACAATTTAAGTTATGCAAACAGCGCTGATTGTTTGAGGGTATATGCAGTAGGCCTATGCTGTCGGGCAATTGTGGAATTGTCCCAGATGCACGTTAAGATTAACCTCAGTAATAGGGCCATGTGGCATACAGTGGAATGTGGATCAATGACAGGGTATTTTTAGCCGGACAGGACTCGGTGGTAATTTGACCTGAATTTGAAGCCTGATGTGGTCAATGATGAAATGTTTGGATGTGAAATAGGATACACGTTAAAGGCTACAGTTTACATATATCTATAGCAATATACTGAAGTGTTAATTATCAATCTAATTTTACTCAGAATTATTTCAGATCAGAACTTGCTGATAAAAATGCCCTAATGCACGTTCATGCCAAAAATCAAGGTTCTAATGTCAACGGTTCTCCTTATTTTGCCGACGAAAGGATTCGAATGGACTGACTCACTGACTCATTACCGGACAATTTGCGATCTGTAGCCTACTTCGTAGGAATATTCATCTGAACAGCCAGAAAAGTTTCGATAAAGCCATGATCAGGCGATGTAGAATCGGCCATACCCGATTAACTCACGAACATTTAAAAAAAGAACCAGCACCAAGGTGTATTCCATGCCACGAAGATCTCACAGTGATTCTGATAGACCGTACAGATTTTATGATTGTAAGAGATTCTTTTCATCAAGCAGCTGAGTTAGAAGATCTGTTTAGTCCGTTAAAAGAAGACTGTATTTTAGGTTATTCAGAGAAATCGGTTTGTTGCATAAGTTTTAATGTATGTACATGTTTTTAGTGTGTTGTGTTGATTACTTTTCTATTGCCGAGTTTTTTACTTGTTTTTGTTGAAATACTTAGAATTTGGTTTGCTTGTCGCTATATAGCTGAAATATCGCTGAATCATACTTCTCTCTCGCTCGGCATTCCACATGTGAACTATCCATTTTCCCTTCAGCTCCCCACTCGTATTAATGAACCATCCATTTCCCCTCTAGCATTCCACTCGTAATTCATCCATTTCCCCTCTAGCATTTCATTCGTAACCCATCCGTTTCCCCTTTAGCATTCCACTCGTAATCCATCCGTTTCCCCTTTACCTCTTCACTCGTATTAATGAACCATCCATTTCCCCTTTAGCGTTCCACTCGTAATTCATCCATTTCCCCTGTAGCATTTCATTCGTAACCCATCCATTTCCCCTTTAGCATTCCACTTGTAATCCATCCATTTCCCCTTTAGCATTCCATTCGTAATGCATCCATTTTCCCTTCAGCATTCCATTGGAAATCCATCCATTTTCCCTTTAGCAGTTCACTCGTAATCCATCCATTTCTCCTTTAGCATTCCACTCGTAATCCATCCATTTCTCCGTTAGTACTCCACTCGCAATCCATCCATTTCCCCTTTAGCATTTCACTCGTAATCCATCCAATTCCCCTTCAGCAATCCAGTCGTAATCCATCCATTTCCCCTTTAGCATTCCACTCGTAATCCACCCATTTCCCCTTTAGCATTTCATTCGTAATCCATTCATTTTCATTTTAGCATTCCACTCGTAATCCATCTATTTCTCCTTTAGCATTCCTCGCGTAATCCATCCATTTCCTCTTTAGCATTCCACTCGCAATTCATCCATTTCCCCTTCAGTATTCCACTCGTAATCCATCCATTTCCCCTGTAGCATTCCACTCGAACTCCACCCAGTTTCCCTTTAGCATGCCACTCGTAATTCAGCCATTTCCCCTTTAGCATTCCACTCGTAATCCATCCATTTCGCCTTTAGCATTCCACTCGTAATCCATCCATTTCCGCTTTAGCATTTCAGTCGTAATCCACACATTCCGCTTTAGCATTCCAGTCGAAATTCATCCATTTTCCCTTTAGCATTCCACTCGTAATCCATCCATTTCCCCTTTAGCGTTTCACTCGTAATCCATCCATTTCTCCTTTAGCATACCCGATTAACTCACGAACATTTGAGAAAAAGAACCAGCACCAAGGTGTATTTCCATTTCCCCTTTAGCATTCCACTCGTAATCCATCCATTTCCCCTTTAGCGTTCCACTCGTAATCCATCCATTTCTCCTTTAGCATTCCACTCGTCATGCATCCATTTTCTCTTCAGCATTCCACTCGAAATCCATCCATTCCCCCTTTAGCATTTCACTCGTAATCCATCCATTTCCGCTTTAGCATTCCACTCGTAATGCATCCATTTTCCCTTCAGCATTCCACTCGTAATCCATCTATTTCCCCTTTAGCATTCCACTTGTAATCCATCCATTTCCTCTTTAGCATTCCACTCGTAATCCATCCATCTCCCCTGTAGCATTCCGCTCGTAATCCATCCATTTCCCTGTAGCATTCCATTCGTAACCCATCCAGTTTCCCTTAGCATTCCACTCGTAATCCATCCATTTCCCCTTTAGCATTTCACTCCTAATCCATCCATTACCCCGTTAGCATTCCACTCGTAATCCATCCATTTCCCCTTTAGCATTCCACTCGTAATCCATCCATTTCTCCTTTAGCATTCCACTCGTAATGCATCCATTTTCCCTTCAGCATTCCACTCGAAATCCATCCATTTCCCCTTGAGCATTTCACTCGTAATCCACCCATTTCTCCTTTAGCATTCCACTCGTAATCCATCCATTTCCCCTCTAGCATTCCACTCGTAATCCGTCCATTTCCCCTTTAACATTTCAATCGTAATCCATCCAATTCCCCTTCAGCAATCCACTCGTAATCAATCTATTTCCCCATTTAGCATTCCACCCGTAATCCATCCATTTCCTCTTTAGCATTCCACTCGTAATCCATCCATTTCCCCTGTAGCATTCCACTCGTAATCCATCCATTTCCCCTGTAACATTCCATTCGTAATCCATCCAGTTTCCCTTAGCATTCCACTCGTAATCCACCCATTTCCCCTCTAGCATTTCACTCTTAATCCATCCATTTCCTCGTTAGCATTCCACTCGTAATCCATCCATTTCCTCTGTAGCATTCCACTCGTAATCCATCCATTTCCCCTTGAGCATTCCAGTCGTAATCCGTCCATTTCCCCTTTAGCACACCACTCTTAATCCATCGATTTCCACTCGTATTAGTGAACTATCCTTTCCCCTACAGCTTTCCACTCGTAATTCTTCCATTCGTAAACTACCATTGCAATGAACATGCATCGTGCAGTAAAGCCCAATCGCCGTGTTCATTTGCCGCATTTTACTCGGAATTTTGTGGCGCTTTATTCGTTTTCAAGTTGAACCGCGCTGGCCTTGTTGACCCTTCCACAAAATATATCAATTATTTTCAAATATCAAATTACCGCTAGCCTACCACAGAATTGTGTGGCCGCCATGTTTCCATATGTAATAGTTAATAAACGTTTGCTGTATTTTTTTTTATGACAAATATTTTGAGATATTAATAGTTGTCGCACCCATGCTGAGTTCACCCATGTTGCTCAACCGTCCATATTTGTATATGGTTAGAATTAAATAGAAAAGTACATTACGTGACGTTGACAACCCTTCACCTCATCAAAGTTTTTCGTGTCAGTATAAATAGAATTTTTGTTTGCATTATTTATAGTGGATAATCCACTCATCGTGGGTTGAAAACGACCCGAACAGGAGTCAAAGCGCAGCTATAGGCATAATGGTATTTGCTGCTTGGGCCTAGAGTGTGCACCCCCGTATTTATTCACCAACACTGAGTTAGTATAACCATGCACTAATAAACCACGATCAGTATGGAAATTACCCGATTATATCGCCGTCACTGGTCTGGCATATCTCCACCTCTCTCTCCTTGTGCATATACCCCTCTTTAATCATGCCGTTATGCAGTTTGCCTACTGTTCGAGTAACAGAACACAAAAGAACAAAAAGATGACCGCTCCAGCCCTCTGTAATATATTAATAAATCCATAATCCATACCGCTGATGTTGCTGGTCTATTTTAACCGATTGGTACAGGGGCCCGTGGAGTAGACCTAACTTAGTTGTGCGTTTATCGGAGCGGACACTGTACGATTTATGTGAGCGGGACGGGGAACATGTCAGGCATCGTACCGTGACAGCTGTTAACGTGAAGCAGGGCGATACGGTCGTCCAGGCGAAAAGCCCCGTTCACAAACTGAGTCGAGTGTTCATAGAGTGTTTCTTAGTCAGTCCGCTTCAGGCGAAGTCTATACTTGTTGGCCTATATTATTGTGCAGCGTATATGATAAATGATCTGACTGACGGGAAAAGAGTTGTTAGTGGAAATACGGGATGCTAAGTCTGCCTTCTGTGTATTATTTGGAGAAAAGCTAGGTTGATATTACATAGGACTGGACTGGAACTCCATTCTCTGGGTTACCGTCGACCCAAACTTGACACATACGTGGGTTAAGATGACAAGGATTGTACACAGCCGACTAAATGACCGATGTGAGGGTCTCTTTAGTTATACACAGCTCGAATGACCAACGGCATTGTTTTGAAGGAGAGACGTTGGGGGTCTGAAACTCCAGGAATATTTTCTCCTTCGCGATTCCATTTACAAAAGGAGGCTGTGTGACGTTGCCTCCAGTTGGAGTACAGTAGTGTGCCTCTCAGTTTCCGCTTTCG
Organism: Hanleya hanleyi; assembly: GCA_036873755.1. Lineage (NCBI taxonomy): Eukaryota > Metazoa > Mollusca > Polyplacophora > Lepidopleurida > Hanleyidae > Hanleya > Hanleya hanleyi. Next base: position 94,884 of record JAVTVY010038539.1, on the reverse strand, counting down.
TTTATCCTTTGTAGCCTGTGTTTTGGTGTGACAGCAGTTTGGTGTGATTTCCGTTGGATCTATACCATTTTTATTTAGAAAGCAAAAGACTGTTTGCGGATACCGTGCAAGAAGTATAGAAGGTGTTTTGTTTAATCCTTTGTTGTGGGTGCGTACATTATTTCTTCCGCTTCCGATCGGGGGATATTGTTGAGATGACCTGCCGTGTCTAGTATGTCATCAGTCATCGCTTAAAAGTGATATATGGTTTCTTTGTGTATATTTAAAACCTAAAACGGCCGGCCAGCTTTTTCAGACAATCTTGAAATGTACATCAGCATATTAAAGAAAGGCAATAGACATCCTGCCATCCGTCATCGCAACTGACAGTTGATGATATATACAGCGGAACGTGCTCCCAGAAACTCAGTGACATCTTTTCAGGACGTCCCAGGACATTTTCCCCCTTCTTCAGATTTCCGGCAAATCTTGCTCATCTCGTTCTGACAAATTTTCATCTTTTCATCCAATGTGTCCCAATATTTGTATGATGACATCCGATCAGCAGTGGTTGCGATTTTCCGGGGATTATTAACGCAGAATTGGTACAAACGATCATCGAATATTGGATTTCATGACACGATCTGATGCAGTCGCTTTCCTTCATCAAAGGCAGTTGAACTGTTAATGTTTTATGTTATACAGATACCCATTGAGGATATGTTCGTACTTGGAAATTGATACAGACAAGATTGATACAGACAAGATTGATACAGACAAGATTGATACAGACAAGATTGATACAGACAAGATTTGGACAAAAATCAAACGCCTGTTTCAAGTTCTGTGAATCGTGTCTCGACAGTAACAATAAATCCGAGAGGGGGAAGTGGCCTCGTTCTTAACGTCTGTAGTCCTAAATCAATAATCTCGAGTCTGAACTATATAAATGGATTATCTACCCGTCATTACTAGGAGGGTACTAGTTTGTTTTACGGCACACTAGAGTGCGGATCTTGACTGATCCTCCCTGTTCAGTGGTACCGGGTATACGAATGTGCGTATAGCTGATGGTTCCTCATATGAGATGGAATTCTGCCAAATGCAGAGGTTCTGTTTTTGCGGTTAAACGTTTAAGTGTTCAGTTGTATACAAGTGAAGAGAGTGATGTTGACGGACTCGGTGGAGAACCATAGCATACTTACTTAGTTTGTCTGTAGATAGCGCTAAATCGGAATGGACACAAGTGTATAGCTTCTGCCCTCTAGTTGAATAGGAAAAGGTTTTGGAAATTAAGGCATCTGGAATTCTTCTTACTGTACCATTTGTGGTTTATGCCAGCTATAATGAAACACTTGAACTTCAACACCTACGATTAACTTTGTTGAAGGTTAACGGAGCGGAAAGCAGTTGATGGTTTTATCTTCAACAACCTGTGTTTTATATAACCAACTCTTGGAATATACACGGAATTTACCATGATGTCAACTTCAAGGTTCACGGACTTTTTATTTCCAGTGTTCGCTACGCTGGTATCTGTGTGCGCTACCCATTTCTTTCCCGTTGGTGAGTAAAATGATTTTTCTGAATTGATAAATAAATGAATATATTTTCATTATCTGGACATAGTCTTTACGGTGGCTCATAGGCGCAATGGAGTGTGACGGGACCGGGAGTCAGCTTATATATATATATATATATATAGCTTGTCTGTTTATAAAACTTGTATGTAATGTTATTTTATTAATCCGAGGTCATCAGTGTTGTTTACATGGCAAGGCGCATAGTTTTACCGTGATCCACGTGTGAGGTCCACTAGAGGGCTAGCAAGAGGTTCAAATAGGTCTTATCATGGAGCTTACTATAAGAGCTACATGGTCTTATCGGTCAGGCACATGAATTCAGTTTCCCCCGGGTGACATGACACGCCTCATACGTTCCTGAACTTTCTTACTTGGTTAATGATCACCGAGTATTTTGAAGGAGAAAAAGGCTGAATGCCAGCTCGTCCATCATGATACTAACTGATATTTAGAGTAATTTTCAGGCAACTATACATTCCGTACATCATCATTATATACTTAAACATGTAATATTGGAGTAAACAATTTAAGTAGCGGTACATTCCGTGGTGACTATCTCACGTGAGGATGTGTAGTGGGAAATTTCCATCGGTATGTTCATTTCTCTGTTATATCCACAAATGGACATAGGTGCATGTTTGCAGATATTGTAATCCATTTTACAAGGTACAATGAAGTCATTGTGCAATGAAACGTTTTCGTCGTACCTTCGCGACGATGATTATAAATCAATTGGGTGATATAAACTGTGACATACCTATACCTGCTGTTATAGTAATAGTACACCATGTCATTCCTGCGATCAATGACTTATTGTGGTATTTATATGCTTTCAACTACCGAACAGCGATTTAACATTTATTAATCTATGGAGCGGCTGTTACCTTTGATTAACTAGATAACCACACAAAATACATGTCATGAATATGTGCAGCCCAAACAGGTATGCCCTATACCTGCGAGTATCAAAGCACCACCACTAAAATGGTATTAAGCAACTTATAAATCATACACACTTCTCCTCTGTATCTATATGTTTTATTCACATGTAATTAGAACGTATTGTGTTCGGTGATGTACGCCCATTACATCAGCCTCAGTCATTTGTGCCGCACTTTCACCTCATCAAGTAGAGTAATGGGGGCGTATAGGGTCAACACTGATGTAATTAGCGTAGTTTTAAAGATGAATAGCGTGAGTTACTTTGAGTAACGAGTCGTAAAAACTTTCTGCCAAGGAAGTAGGCAATGTTAGTAGGACGAAGGGGTTTTCAGAGCATGGTCAGCACAGAGATAGGTATTGTCCAAGTTACCTTTGAACTGTGGGGTTATCTCGGGCCTATGGAGAAATATAGCTCGGGGCATGTCCGAAAATTGAAATTAATCGACTATATAGGGCTTCAACTTAGATGTCTAGCGATTCATCGATAAGGAAAAGTCCCCCCTTCACGCATCACCTATCCCATTAAATTATAATCTCGCGTTAGGGCCCTTATATCATATGCATGTAGGCGACCAAGCACTAGAGATTGACCCACGATCATATCACGACGGTACTTGATTAAATTGTGATATGATTACCTGGCAATTATGAGAATTGGGTGACGTCATAAATGTAGGCCGTCTCCCGCTATACCGACGTGCAAAGGCGCAAAATATGTCGGCCGCAGATAAAGAATGAAATGTGTAAAACCTATAGAAAAACCTATAGATATTCTCAAACAAAGAAACGAGGTGGTTTTGTTCAATGCATCATCTCCCCACGCAGCATTCCATGAAACCATACACCTGAACAATTTCCCGTCTTTCATCTCGAGGTTTTTTACTCGCCGCTACAGTATCTATTTTCTTTCTTCAGTTATAAGTTGTCCAAGCGCGTTGAGGGTTTATCTACAACCTTCCATACATGCTGTGTTTTAGACCGGGCCAGCTGCTGAGAAAATGTCACCGGAGACGAGTTCTCACCAAAAAATCCTCAGTTTCCTTCGTTAATATAATTCCGAGGTTCGAACGCAGCTGAAAAGTTAAAGAGAAAAAAAGTAAAATAAAAATGCACTTAACCCGGGTGTATTGATGTCATTATTGTCTGATTGTCCCAAGCTTTCAGGAAAATACAATATCAACTATATGAACTCTTGTGTTCAGATTTGAAGGGACCAATAAACAGCTCAATATAAACTGAAATTCCCCTTCCCCACGGGTCTATTTTCAAATATTGATCATGATGAATTGTCAGATAGAGGTACTCCATTTGTGCATTGTTAAAAGCTTCCCCATCCCCTCCCGGTTAACACGCGTTTGGTTGATTAGCTGAATAATGTAAGTATTGATATACAAGTATATATAGAGGAATGAGCTTTAGGTTCACACAACGTTAATAGTGTGGCCTTGAGCAAAAGTTCACATACATTATGATGTGTACATTCAGTTTATTGGGTACAAGAGCCGTGTGCCATCTGTTCGCCATGTAAATTCCAATTTAATGTTTACCTTCTTACCGACTTGCCGGATTTTAATGCTTCAAAAACACGCTAATATGGATTTGTGACCCACTAACCTATTGAACTGATCAGTGCCGGAAATACAAACAAGACATCCCTACTTCTGAATGGTCCCGCATGAATATCTGAATTTGGGCTGCGGTGCATATATAGTTTCGCGGCCTCTTGTGTATCATTCGACGACGATGTTTGGTTCCATATACCTACGTCCATCCTCGCGAGCCAGTATATCGATCGATCTGTTGGGATCGATACACTGGTTTGGTTAGTTACCCGTACGAGTTTTGGATATAAATAGATCAAGGCGTTCCCCCTGAATCAACCCAATCAGTGAACGCGCTAAGCTAGTTGATTAGGCCAATCCGCTGCGAGGTATGAGATGTGACAGGTTTCAATTTCATCGCGGGCCAAACTGCTTTGATGTCACGCGGAAATCGACATCGAAGTCAAAGCAAAAACCGACATGCACATTCAAAACAATCGCGGGGGATGAAATGTACGAGATTGTATAATAGAGGCATGGACTCAAAAACTCATTCGAATCACCAAAAATGTCCTGAACTGCGAGGATTTAGGATTTACCTGGACTTGTGAAGATGACCTACGTCAGGATTGGCGTGCAATCTCTTACTCGGCACATGAATTGAGTTCCATTCGGTCATACTGCTCGTCGAATTATTTTAATATGCGATGAAATTTTTGAATTTGTTTCACAAATATGTTTCATTTATAGGCGCCTAGGCTATATTATTGTATTCAAGCTATAGGCTAAGTTTAACTAAGCTTTCACATGTTCTATGCATTCACACGGGTCCAATTACATATCGTTACCACCCGCTGTACGCATATGCCGGGACAAACGGGCCCAGGCAAATCTCTGTTGAGATTTAATTTGACTGGGATAGCGTAGATATGGGGTATGGCAAAACAGCTGATTAGATTAGGTTTGCAAGCTTCTTCAATCTTCCTTATCGTTATGCAAGACCAGTCCTGCCGAGAAGCTGTATTCAAGGCGGAAGGGGTTACTTGATGCACACAGAGGTGTTCAGTAATTAATTCAGTTATTAACAGTTTCACCACAGGAGCATGATTCTGAATGGTTGATTTCATGGGAAAAGAGAATTTATGATGATGAATATGAAAACAAATGAATGAAAAAGGAAGAGTACTCTCCTTCACAATATTCCAGAAAGAAGTTTCCGACGTCACAAAAGGGGACGTAACTCTATCTGAAATATTAAGAAGGAAAGTAACTATTCCTCTTTCATCGTATATTCTCATATTAATCGTCATAACTTCTCTATTTTCATCAATTCAAACATCCAGAATCATGCTCCTGTAGATTCACTGTCTCTTTTAGGAACAATACCGAAATTGTTGTAAGGAATATCACGTTTACCAATAAACAATTAGTGCAATGGCAGCCATTTTGAATTGACCCATGAAGTGGTCTATTTCGTGTGAACGCAATTAGGTCATGTAAAATATGTTTCACGGTGATGCCTGTATGAAACAGCCTCGATATTGGATCTATATACGGGGAGCAGGAAGCATATGTTCAAGCAAAATTACGACGTTGTAAATCTTTCAAGCAAATTGACAAAGTGGAATGAACTAGGTCAAGATGATGGCAGACGACAGGGAGATCTCGCGCGATTAGGTGACAGCTGACAAACCGCAGAAAACACCCTCCTCGCAGTGGGACAATATCCTTACCCTGTAACAACTGTTCTCTGCTTTCGAGTTCCGCATATGTCCTCTTCACTGTAAATCGAATTTTATCAACCAATTTGAGAACTTGGAGCAATGAACTCATATCATTTGTCTGCTCTTGTACCCGTATCGTAATTCATCTTGAGGAAAAGATATGGCATTATACACCAGAAGTATCGTCGGGCCTAGGTGCTGATTTTTTCACTGCATGCACCATTTTGACATGCGATATTGCAAAGAACGAATGTCGAGTTGCTCCGGGCAGGGTTCCACTATCATATCCTGCGCTAGGCTGATTACAAATGAAACTGATATCGTTTCCCGACGTCAGTTTCAAGCGCTGCGAAAATTAGAAATATAGGAATATGACCGTATCATATGTTTTCCAAGTGAGCAGACTCTCACAAATATGTCACAGTTTTTCGTGGGCGCTAATGAAATGTCAATACGAGGAAAAACGCCATCACTCGTTCATCATGTGAAAACTAAAAAAACTCGGAATAGATACGGTCTAAAAATAATATTTATACCAACCGACGAGATATATGGGCAAGATGGCACGGGACTGTCGAATACGATCCCTCAATACGGAAATATTGGACTATTTTATACAGTTGTGGCAGATCGAGTTCATTAACATCGGAGTAGAGGTTTAGCAGAATTGTTAAATGTGGTGGAAATGTGCTGGAAATTATCCACACTTTGGTGATTATGATTTTATCATGATACTATTGTTATTTTACAGAACAAAGTCTTCTGCTGAAATTTTAACGATATCGTGGTCTTATTTCTAAACAGTTGTCCGTGTCCGACTTACCTCTGTAGGCCTACATATACTGGAGAGGATAGAGACCAAAGGATAATATGTATATTGGTCATGCAAAACAACTGGTGTCATCGAAGCCAACTGTTCAAATGACCCATTTGGTCAAATATGGATGACATGAACATCGTGGAGTATAACACAGATGTGATGGCTAAGAATCATTGTCCTGGAGATCAGTGTCTTTTTTTCTAATTGCAACTAATTATTAGGACAGACTCTTATCCCTAATTTGGAGAAAAATGTCCCAGCTGGGTTAAAAGATAGGAGCTGGACACTTTTAGTCAACGGACATGACAATCTCAGTAAACTCCGATATAATATCACGGAATATTATTTCTGAATTCAGCCCTATATAAATCCCGTGCGAATTTGAAACTACAATTGTTAGCCAATCGGGTGGATAGCTTGTTGAATCAATTTCAAAAATCACGCCCACAGTAATCACACACGGTAGCTCGTTGTCTAATATATAAACATTATCCTGAAAATGTATCCAAACATGGCATCATTTCCAGACAGGGTGCGTGGAAAACCGTAAAGATCAAAGAGTTTACTTCCGCCGAAAAGTCTGGTTTTGTTAGGGGTAGAAAATATCAAAAGACTGTGCCGTGCGAAGATATTAATCTCCGAGAAGTATTATGGTATCTCGTAGAATATTGGCGAACATTTCGCACGAAGTTTTCATAGCGTTACGTCTTACCATCTTGGTTTAACTAGATTGCGGACATGATAGCCTGCCTGGCCATTCTTGAAATATTGGCGGAGTTCATATGCACGTGCGCTATTTCCATTTAGTCTTGGTCTCCAGTAACGCGTAGTAACAGAGGTGATTGCATCTGGGGGGAATTAAGCGCTTGTTTTTATGATCTGTAATGAGATACGTGACGATTGATCACATACCAAGCCTCTTCACCAGCTGAGTACTAAACGGTCCGTACTAAACCTCTTCGATACCATACATCCGATATTGGTCGATCGTGTGCTACTTGTGATATTACAAACGATTGACTCTATAAGATAATCTGTCCGCACGGCATCGTGTTATTTTGGGAGCCCCCATGATGTCCGTATATCTTGACTTTACTTGGACAATTTTGGAATAATTCTCGAGAAACAAGTTATAGCAATCAACCAATCTGATTAAAAACAGACCCAGAAAGCGATTCTCTAAATGGATCCTATCTCAAGGCCATTTGATGACCTTCTCTCACGAAAATTACTCTCTACGTTACCTCATCTTTGACCAATCAACACAACCAGGGATAGAGCATACTTTATAGTCTCAGACACAACGTACGGGAATAGCCTATAGTACTGGCCCTTCTGTGTTAACAAGTGCTCATTCACCCCCATGGCCCATTCACCCCCATGGGTTCATTCACCCCCATGGGTTAGTTTATAGGGATAGGGACATCGCGTGCCCTTTCTATACTACTCATCGCGCACTACTCATTGCGCATGCGCAGTCGACTCATTCTACTGTAGGGTGCAAGTCTGGCCCATGGAATCTCAGGTCGCGAAAACACCAGGTCTCTCGCCCCACTATCCCGCGCCACACTTGTAGGGATAGGGAGATCGCGTGCCCTTTCTATACTACTCAGTGTGCACTACTCATCGCGCATGCGCAGTTGACCCATTCTACTGTTGGGTGTAAGCCTGGCCCATGGAATATCAGGTAGTGAAAACCCCAGGTCTTTCGCCCCACCCTATCCCGCGCCACATCTGTGCGACCCGCTGTGCAGTGAGTAAAGCGGAGGAGGAGGAGGAGGAGGAGGAGTAGGAGGAGGAGGCGGACACGCCACGGATTATACTAGATAGATATTAACAGAGAGTAAGTACTACAGTCTACGTACGAGATGGCATGACATGATATTATGGGACAGACGTCTTACGTAACCATCTCGCCGGGTTATGTCCTAGTCACGGGGAACTGACAAGTTTCAAAATAACCAAACTTAGAACTGCATAGCTGCAGCGAAATATATAACCGAACATAACAATTAGGAAATGTGATGAATAATTATCTATGATTCAAATTTGCCTTGTTTTTATCCAACAAATGTATTTGAACTGTTGCGTAAGAAGGAGCTGTACGATTTTGACGTTAAGTTGCCTGGCATATGTGGGATATTGGGTGGTAGATGTCTATTTCAGTAAATCATGATTATTTTTTTTTTTTAAATATTTTTCCTGAATATTTTTATCTCTTATCTTTGACTTAAATAAAGTTATTCCCTTTGAAGTTTTCAGTACAGTTCTGTTTTTAATTTTCTGTCATACTCTAAAAACAGTTGAGTGAAATTTCATTCAAGTAAGAGTGGAAATTCATCCCACTCAATAATTGAGTGAGATTGTCACTCAACTTGAGTTACTTTTCACTCAACTTGAGTTGAATGCACTCAACTTGGGTGTCATTCACTCAAGCATAAGAGTGGAAATTCATCCCACTCAAGTTGAGTGAACTTGAGTGGTTTTAACTCAAGTTGAGTGAAAAGTAACTCAAGTTGGGTGAAAAGTAACTTTGAGTGAACAGGTACATTTCACTCAAACTTGAGTGGAACAGTTCACTCTAGTTTTTTTAGAGAGTACCCTAAACAAAACGAGTAAAGTTCGGAAAAGAATCGCTCAGCACGGTCATTTCAAAAGATTCTCAAAAACGAACGAAAGCCCACCTTTCCAAACGCCATCCGTTTATTAATTCCCAAGTGGACCAACCTTCAGAATATATACGCTTTGAATATCTAACCGTCCCTTGAGACTAGAAATTCATTCTTCGCGCCAAAACACGGGGTTTTCAACTTGTATTGCCACCTAGCTGGCCAATCTGTATTCCCCCCAAAAATGATTACTAACAGTGATATGTGCATTAGCCGTATGGAATACGATGCCTTGGGATGTTGTTGTCAACTTGACCCGATTCTTCGGTATGAAAGTTGAAAGAATGTCATCGGCACTCTCCGTCTTACTATATTTACGAGACTCGGGAATTATCGGGAACTATGCGAAAGGACCTGGTATCTTTAGATCAGTAAATGGCTCCAGGTCAGGTGTAATTCCACACAAAAAATTGTTCAGTTGGGATGAAGTACAATTTTATACTGAGTCTCATCATTCTCGAGTAACATGGCCGTAAAGCAGTGCATTAGTACAAAATAGTTGATTCTGAGGTGAAAACAATTACTATTGTTCTCCGTAAACATATGAAGATAAACTATAACCAGAACTTGGTCAACTATTACATATTGGAACAGCGAGTATGCTTTATCAAGATGGTTCTGGTTATCGTTTATCTTCATATGTTTATAGAAAGAAATATGAGGTGTTTTCGCCTCAAAATTGGTGATGTTGCACGAATGCACTACTTCACGGCCCTGATATTCGAGAATGGTGAGACTCAGTGCTTTGAAACTTTTTTGAGTATACAATATAATATTGTACTTCATGCCAACTGAACAATTTCTTGTATATGTAATATTTTATTTTTGGCACTTCTACCGCACCTGATCTGGGGCCATTTACCCATCTAAACATACATGGTCCTTTTGCACAGAACACGCTCGGAATAGAAAGAGGGTAAGATCCACTGACGCCATGCAGAGTGGATCTGTTTTTAATCAGATTGCACAATCAACCATCATGGATTTACTTCATAGCGTCCATTTCACTGTAAAAAAAAAAAATAAAAATAATAATAATAATATAAATTAAAATAAATAATAACAAAAATATTGTGACAATACAATCTCAGTAAACTCCGATATAATATCACGGAATATTATTTCTGAATTCAGCCCTATATAAATCCCGTGCGAATTTGAAACTACAATTGTTAGCCAATCGGGTGGATAGCTTGTTGAATCAATTTCAAAAATCACGCCCACAGTAATCACACACGGTAGCTCGTTGTCTAATATATAAACATTATCCTGAAAATGTATCCAAACATGGCATCATTTCCAGACAGGGTGCGTGGAAAACCGTAAAGATCAAAGAGTTTACTTCCGCCGAAAAGTCTGGTTTTGTTAGGGGTAGAAAATATCAAAAGACTGTGCCGTGCGAAGATATTAATCTCCGAGAAGTATTATGGTATCTCGTAGAATATTGGCGAACATTTCGCACGAAGTTTTCATAGCGTTACGTCTTACCATCTTGGTTTAACTAGATTGCGGACATGATAGCCTGCCTGGCCATTCTTGAAATATTGGCGGAGTTCATATGCACGTGCGCTATTTCCATTTAGTCTTGGTCTCCAGTAACGCGTAGTAACAGAGGTGATTGCATCTGGGGGGAATTAAGCGCTTGTTTTTATCATCTGTAATGAGATACGTGACGATTGATCACATACCAAGCCTCTTCACCAGCTGAGTACTAAACGGTCCGTACTAAACCTCTTCGATACCATACATCCGATATTGGTCGATCGTGTGCTACTTGTGATATTACAAACGATTGACTCTATAAGATAATCTGTCCGCACGGCATCGTGTTATTTTGGGAGCCCCCATAATGTCCGTATATCTTGACTTTACTTGGACAATTTTGGAATAATTCTCGAGAAACAAGTTATAGCAATCAACCAATCTGATTAAAAACAGACCCAGAAAGCGATTCTCTAAATGGATCCTATCTCAAGGCCATTTGATGACCTTCTCTCACGAAAATTACTCTCTACGTTACCTCATCTTTGACCAATCAACACAACCAGGGATAGAGCATACTTTATAGTCTCAGACACAACGTACGGGAATAGCCTATAGTACTGGCCCTTCTGTGTTAACAAGTGCTCATTCACCCCCATGGCCCATTCACCCCCATGGGTTCATTCACCCCCATGGGTTAGTTTATAGGGATAGGGACATCGCGTGCCCTTTCTATACTACTCATCGCGCACTACTCATTGCGCATGCGCAGTCGACTCATTCTACTGTAGGGTGCAAGTCTGGCCCATGGAATCTCAGGTCGCGAAAACACCAGGTCTCTCGCCCCACTATCCCGCGCCACACTTGTAGGGATAGGGAGATCGCGTGCCCTTTCTATACTACTCAGTGTGCACTACTCATCGCGCATGCGCAGTTGACCCATTCTACTGTTGGGTGTAAGCCTGGCCCATGGAATATCAGGTAGTGAAAACCCCAGGTCTTTCGCCCCACCCTATCCCGCGCCACATCTGTGCGACCCGCTGTGCAGTGAGTAAAGCGGAGGAGGAGGAGGAGGAGGAGGAGTAGGAGGAGGAGGCGGACACGCCACGGATTATACTAGATAGATATTAACAGAGAGTAAGTACTACAGTCTACGTACGAGATGGCATGACATGATATTATGGGACAGACGTCTTACGTAACCATCTCGCCGGGTTATGTCCTAGTCACGGGGAACTGACAAGTTTCAAAATAACCAAACTTAGAACTGCATAGCTGCAGCGAAATATATAACCGAACATAACAATTAGGAAATGTGATGAATAATTATCTATGATTCAAATTTGCCTTGTTTTTATCCAACAAATGTATTTGAACTGTTGCGTAAGAAGGAGCTGTACGATTTTGACGTTAAGTTGCCTGGCATATGTGGGATATTGGGTGGTAGATGTCTATTTCAGTAAATCATGATTTTTTTTTTTTTTTTAAATATTTTTCCTGAATATTTTTATCTCTTATCTTTGACTTAAATAAAGTTATTCCCTTTGAAGTTTTCAGTACAGTTCTGTTTTTAATTTTCTGTCATACTCTAAAAACAGTTGAGTGAAATTTCATTCAAGTAAGAGTGGAAATTCATCCCACTCAATAATTGAGTGAGATTGTCACTCAGCTTGAGTTACTTTTCACTCAACTTGAGTTGAATGCACTCAACTTGGGTGTCATTCACTCAAGCATAAGAGTGGAAATTCATCCCACTCAAGTTGAGTGAACTTGAGTGGTTTTAACTCAAGTTGAGTGAAAAGTAACTCAAGTTGGGTGAAAAGTAACTTTGAGTGAACAGGTACATTTCACTCAAACTTGAGTGGAACAGTTCACTCTAGTTTTTTTAGAGAGTACCCTAAACAAAACGAGTAAAGTTCGGAAAAGAATCGCTCAGCACGGTCATTTCAAAAGATTCTCAAAAACGAACGAAAGCCCACCTTTCCAAACGCCATCCGTTTATTAATTCCCAAGTGGACCAACCTTCAGAATATATACGCTTTGAATATCTAACCGTCCCTTGAGACTAGAAATTCATTCTTCGCGCCAAAACACGGGGTTTTCAACTTGTATTGCCACCTAGCTGGCCAATCTGTATTCCCCCCAAAAATGATTACTAACAGTGATATGTGCATTAGCCGTATGGAATACGATGCCTTGGGATGTTGTTGTCAACTTGACCAGATTCTTCGGTCTGAAAGTTGAAAGAATGTCATCGGCACTCTCCGTCTTACTATATTTACGAGACTCGGGAATTATCGGGAACTATGCGAAAGGACCTGGTATCTTTAGATCAGTAAATGGCTCCAGGTCAGGTGCAATTCGACACAAAAAATTGTTCAGTTGGGATGAAGTACAATTTTATACTGAGTCTCATCATTCTCGAGTAACATGGCCGTAAAGCAGTGCATTAGTACAAAATAGTTGATTCTGAGGTGAAAACAATTACTATTGTTCTCCGTAAACATATGAAGATAAACTATAACCAGAACTTGGTCAACTATTACATATTGGAACAGCGAGTATGCTTTATCAAGATGGTTCTGGTTATCGTTTATCTTCATATGTTTATAGAAAGAAATATGAGGTGTTTTCGCCTCAAAATTGGTGATGTTGCACGAATGCACTACTTCACGGCCCTGATATTCGAGAATGGTGAGACTCAGTGCTTTGAAACTTTTTTGAGTATACAATATAATATTGTACTTCATGCCAACTGAACAATTTCTTGTATATGTAATATTTTATTTTTGGCACTTCTACCGCACCTGATCTGGGGCCATTTACCCATCTAAACATACATGGTCCTTTTGCACAGAACACGCTCGGAATAGAAAGAGGGTAAGATCCACTGACGCCATGCAGAGTGGATCTGTTTTTAATCAGATTGCACAATCAACCATCATGGATTTACTTCATAGCGTCCATTTCACTGTAAAAAAAATAAAAAAATAATAATAATAATAATATAAATTAAAATAAATAATAACAAAAATATTGTGACAATACAATCTCAGTAAACTCCGATATAATATCACGGAATATTATTTCTGAATTCAGCCCTATATAAATCCCGTGCGAATTTGAAACTACAATTGTTAGCCAATCGGGTGGATAGCTTGTTGAATCAATTTCAAAAATCACGCCCACAGTAATCACACACGGTAGCTCGTTGTCTAATATATAAACATTATCCTGAAAATGTATCCAAACATGGCATCATTTCCAGACAGGGTGCGTGGAAAACCGTAAAGATCAAAGAGTTTACTTCCGCCGAAAAGTCTGGTTTTGTTAGGGGTAGAAAATATCAAAATACTGTGCCGTGCGAAGATATTAACTTCCGAGAAGTATTATGGTATCTCGTAGAATATTGGCGAACATTTCGCACGAAGTTTTCATAGCGTTACGTCTTACCATCTTGGTTTAACTAGATTGCGGACATGATAGCCTGCCTGGCCATTCTTGAAATATTGGCGGAGTTCATATGCACGTGCGCTATTTCCATTTAGTCTTGGTCTCCAGTAACGCGTAGTAACAGAGGTGATTGCATCTGGGGGGAATTAAGCGCTTGTTTTTATGATCTGTAATGAGATACGTGACGATTGATCACATACCAAGCCTCTTCACCAGCTGAGTACTAAACGGTCCGTACTAAACCTCTTCGATACCATACATCCGATATTGGTCGATCGTGTGCTACTTGTGATATTACAAACGATTGACTCTATAAGATAATCTGTCCGCACGGCATCGTGTTATTTTGGGAGCCCCCATGATGTCCGTATATCTTGACTTTACTTGGACAATTTTGGAATAATTCTCGAGAAACAAGTTATAGCAATCAACCAATCTGATTAAAAACAGACCCAGAAAGCGATTCTCTAAATGGATCCTATCTCAAGGCCATTTGATGACCTTCTCTCACGAAAATTACTCTCTACGTTACCTCATCTTTGACCAATCAACACAACCAGGGATAGAGCATACTTTATAGTCTCAGACACAACGTACGGGAATAGCCTATAGTACTGGCCCTTCTGTGTTAACAAGTGCTCATTCACCCCCATGGCCCATTCACCCCCATGGGTTCATTCACCCCCATGGGTTAGTTTATAGGGATAGGGACATCGCGTGCCCTTTCTATACTACTCATCGCGCACTACTCATTGCGCATGCGCAGTCGACTCATTCTACTGTAGGGTGCAAGTCTGGCCCATGGAATCTCAGGTCGCGAAAACACCAGGTCTCTCGCCCCACTATCCCGCGCCACACTTGTAGGGATAGGGAGATCGCGTGCCCTTTCTATACTACTCAGTGTGCACTACTCATCGCGCATGCGCAGTTGACCCATTCTACTGTTGGGTGTAAGCCTGGCCCATGGAATCTCAGGTAGTGAAAACCCCAGGTCTTTCGCCCCACCCTATCCCGCGCCACATCTGTGCGACCCGCTGTGCAGTGAGTAAAGAGGAGGAGGAGGAGGAGGAGGAGTAGGAGGAGGAGTCGGACACGCCACGGATTATACTAGATAGATATTAACAGAGAGTACTACAGTCTACGTACGAGATGGCATGACATGATATTATGGGACAGACGTCTTACGTAACCATCTCGCCGGGTTATGTCCTAGTCACGGGGAACTGACAAGTTTCAAAATAACCAAACTTAGAACTGCATAGCTGCAGCGAAATATATAACCGAACATAACAATTAGGAAATGTGATGAATAATTATCTATGATTCAAATTTGCCTTGTTTTTATCCAACAAATGTATTTGAACTGTTGCGTAAGAAGGAGCTGTACGATTTTGACGTTAAGTTGCCTGGCATATGTGGGATATTGGGTGGTAGATGTCTATTTCAGTAAATCATGATTTTTTTTTTTTTTTTTAATATTTTTCCTGAATATTTTTATCTCTTATCTTTGACTTAAATAAAGTTATTCCCTTTGAAGTTTTCAGTACAGTTCTGTTTTTAATTTTCTGTCATACTGTAAAAACAGTTGAGTGAAATTTCATTCAAGTAAGAGTGGAAATTCATCCCACTCAATAATTGAGTGAGATTGTCACTCAACTTGAGTTACTTTTCACTCAACTTGAGTTGAATGCACTCAACTTGGGTGTCATTCACTCAAGCATAAGAGTGGAAATTCATCCCACTCAAGTTGAGTGAACTTGAGTGGTTTTAACTCAAGTTGAGTGAAAAGTAACTCAAGTTGGGTGAAAAGTAACTTTGAGTGAACAGGTACATTTCACTCAAACTTGAGTGGAACAGTTCACTCTAGTTTTTTTAGAGAGTACCCTAAACAAAACGAGTAAAGTTCGGAAAAGAATCGCTCAGCACGGTCATTTCAAAAGATTCTCAAAAACGAACGAAAGCCCACCTTTCCAAACGCCATCCGTTTATTAATTCCCAAGTGGACCAACCTTCAGAATATATACGCTTTGAATATCTAACCGTCCCTTGAGACTAGAAATTCATTCTTCGCGCCAAAACACGGGGTTTTCAACTTGTATTGCTACCTAGCTGGCCAATCTGTATTCCCCCCAAAAATGATTACTAACAGTGATAGGTGCATTAGCCGTATGGAATACGATGCCTTGGGATGTTGTTGTCAACTTGACCCGATTCTTCGGTCTGAAAGTTGAAAGAATGTCATCGGCACTCTCCGTCTTACTATATTTACGAGACTCGGGAATTATCGGGAACTATGCGAAAGGACCTGGTATCTTTAGATCAGTAAATGGCTCCAGGTCAGGTGCAATTCCACACAAAAAATTGTTCAGTTGGGATGAAGTACAATTTTATACTGAGTCTCATCATTCTCGAGTAACATGGCCGTAAAGCAGTGCATTAGTACAAAATAGTTGATTCTGAGGTGAAAACAATTACTATTGTTCTCTGTAAACATATGAAGATAAACTATAACCAGAACTTGGTCAACTATTACATATTGGAACAGCGAGTATGCTTTATCAAGATGGTTCTGGTTATCGTTTATCTTCATATGTTTATAGAAAGAAATATGAGGTGTTTTCGCCTCAAAATTGGTGATGTTGCACGAATGCACTACTTCACGGCCCTGATATTCGAGAATGGTGAGACTCAGTGCTTTGAAACTTTTTTGAGTATACAATATAATATTGTACTTCATGCCAACTGAACAATTTCTTGTATATGTAATATTTTATTTTTGGCACTTCTACCGCACCTGATCTGGGGCCATTTACCCATCTAAACATACATGGTCCTTTTGCACAGAACACGCTCGGAATAGAAAGAGGGTAAGATCCACTGACGCCATGCAGAGTGGATCTGTTTTTAATCAGATTGCACAATCAACCATCATGGGTTTACTTCATAGCGTCCATTTCACTGTAAAAAAAAAAAAAAAAAATAATAATAATAATATAAATTAAAATAAATAATAACAAAAAATATAAAAAAATTCCGAACTCTTCGAGAGATTGTGACCCTACCCCACATACCACATATCCAACCACCAACTGCTGTTGCATGTAGCAGAGGGAGATATTATACCAGTCGTTTCATCTTCGCGTGTCAAGTCAGTAAATTAGTGAAGGAAAACATTACAGATTGACTTTGTCATTATATTTCCCCTCAAGACCAAAGGGACCTGAGCAGTTAATTGTTTCATTTAGCAGTTCTCTCCGGGGAAGAATTAAAAATAATTTGTGGTTTCCGACAGATGGAGTCGGATTTCGCCCGTGTATGTAGACTGTTTTTAGGTTTTCGGTACGTCTTGGTGTTTATAGTCGCCGTAAATAGGCCGTCAATATGGAGGCTAGAGCAGACTAGCCCTCTTGACGGAAGTTGAAAAATGGTATCTGACGCCCATCTTGGGACCAGGAATGAGTAAACACGAAAGACTCGTTTATTTGTTCCTAATGGTGTAGACCATAGGGCCAATTATGCTTTTGTTGCACATGTTAGACGAATATATAAGTTAACAGTAAGACCTCAGCGTTGGAGCATTCATAAGCCTGCTGACAGTGCAAAAATACCAAACCAAGCTCGTTTCTCCAGGCATGGAGGTGTAATAGTGAGGTGTCCAAGTGGGTTCCAGATGGTAGGAATCGTGTTGCCCAGTAAAATTATATGAATCCGCATTATATCAATCTGAAATGCCTTATAACTTTGATCTGTTTGACCAGCTGCACATCACAAATATTTAATTCCGATTTTGTCGAATAAAGTTATTAATTAATGTGTACTTGGAGGAAATACTGGCCAAAACAATTAACTACAAATGTGACATTCATCAAAATTAGGCATTATCGTTTTCAGCTCTAGCTGTATCCTAAATACGTCAAAATCAAATATTCATTACGTGATATAATGTGCTTATAATTGATGCATTAACGAGAGAACGAGCTGAATTACATTCCTCATACATGACGTTAGTCGATCGAATTGTGGTTCGTCCTGGTGTGATTAGTTGAAACTATTGTCACCGCATCGTAACGCCGTCCCCACAGGGGACACCTGAGTCATAGCGGTCATTAATCTTTTATGTAAAACTGGCCGACTGATTTGGATTCTATTGTGATCTTGCAGTCGTTGAAATACCTGGTCCGATTCGGTACCTGTCGTGACTGTCTCTCGAAATGCTGAAGTATTGTGTCATTCTCCTGACTCATACGTGTCCGAGCATTCCCTGGAGAGTGGAGAGTGTGTCCGCTGGCAGTCAAGGGCCGGGAGATTCAGCAATATCAAAGTTTGGTTCAGATTGAATTAAGATGAGCGTCGGTCAAAATAACCTGTATTATGACATATTTATTTCAATTTTTGACCTTTTTTTGTGTTACCGAGTGCACCATCGAATTTGGATTGATTTTGCGTGTGGAATTGTGAGGGTACACTGTTTTGCACACGGTAAATACATCCACGACCGTTCAGAATCTCTCCAACACCTGCCCAACTCTTATTGTGGAAGAATAAAAAATTAAGAAGAGATTTAATACTCGTGGCAGGTAGATGTAAGACGATAAACGCTCGGTTACCATCTTTCAACCTAGCCAGGACATTATTTCCAGACAGGGACAAATATTCATTTGACAGGTATCGTGGCAGGGACACAAACATGAGGGGGAGAATTATTCCTAATGACAGGCACCATGACAGGGAAATTATTTCCTGAAAGGGACACCCATTCATAACAACATTCCTAATGAAAGGCATTGTAGAAGGGACATTAACATTATTTCCTGAGGGGGACAATCGTTCCTAAAGACAGGCATCATTCCTGATGACAGGCATCAGAGAACTATTTCCTGAGAGAGACACTCATAATAACAAACATCGTAGAAGGGACATTATTTCCTGGGAGGGACAATCATTCCTAATGACAGGCATCGTAGAAGGGTCATATTTTCTGAGGCGGACAATCACTTCTAATGACAAGCATCGTAGAAGGGACATTATTTTCTGATAGGGACAATCATTCCTAATGACAGGCATCGTAGAAGGGACATTATTTCCTGGGAGGGACAATCATTCCTAATGACAGGCATCGGAGAAGGGTCATTATTTCCTGAGACGGACAATCATTCCTAATGACAAGCATCATAGAAGGAACATTATTCCCTGGGAGGGACAATCATTCCTAATGACAGGCATCGGAGAAGGGTCATTATTTCCTGAGACGGACAATCATTCCTAATGACCAGCATCATAGAAGGAACATTATTCCCTGCGAGGGACAATCATTCCTAATGACAGGCATCGTAGAAGGGTCATTATTTTCTGATAGGGACAATCATTCATAATGACAGGCATCGTAGAATGGACATTATTTTTTGATAGGGTCAATCATTCCTAATGACAGGCATCGTAGAAGGGACATTATTTCCTGCGAGGGACAATCATTCCTAATGACAGGCATTGGAGAAGGGTCATTATTTCCTGCAAGGGATAACCATTCCTAATGACAGGCATCGTAGAAGGGACATTATTTCCTGCGAGGGACAATCATTCCTAATGACAGGCATCGTAGAAGGGTCATTATTTCCTGCGAGGGACACTCATTCCTAATGACAGGCATCATGGAAGGGACATTATTCCTGCGAGGGACAATCATTCCTAATGACAGGCATCGTAGAAGGGTCATTATTTTCTGAGACGGACAATCAGTCCTAATGACGAGCATCATAGAAGGAACATTATTTCCTGTGGGGGACAATCATTCCTACTGACAGGCATCGTAGAAGGGTCATTATTTTCTGAGACGGACAATCAGTCCTGATGACAAGCATCATAGAAGGAACATTATTTCCTGATAGGGATAACCATTATTAATGACAGGCATCGTAGAAGGGTCATTATTTCCTCGGAGAGACAATCATTCCTAATGACTACCGTAGATGGGACATTACGCCCTCAGAGGGACAATCATTCCTAATGACAACCATCGTAGAAGGGACATTATTTCCTGAGAGGGACAATCATTCCTAATGACAACCATCGTAGAAGGGACATTATTTCGTGAGAGAGAAAATCATTCCAAATGACAAGCATGTGGTAGATGGGACATTATTTCGTGAGAGAGAAAATCATTCCAAATGACAAGCATGGTAAATAGGACATTATTTCCTGCGAGGGACAATCATTCCAATTGACAAGCATGGAAGATGAGACATTATTTCGTGAGAGAGAAAATCATTCCAAATGACAAGCATGGTAAATGGGACATTATTTCGTGAAAGAGAAAATCTTTCCAAATGACAAGCATGGTAAATAGGACATTATTTCCTGCGAGGGACAATCATTCCAATTGACAAGCATGGAAGATGAGACATTATTTCGTGAGAGAGAAAATCATTCCAAATGACAAGCATGGTAAATGGGACATTATTTCGTGAGAGAGAAAATCATTCCAAATGACAAGCATGGTAAATAGGACATTATTTCCTGCGAGGGACAACCATTCCAATTGACAAGCATGGAAGATGAGACATTATTTCGTGAGAGAGAAAATCATTCCAAATGACAAGCATGGTAAATAGGACATTATTTCCTGCGAGGGACAATCATTCCAATTGACAAGCATGGAAGATGAGACATTATTTCGTGAGAGAGAAAATCATTCCAAATGACAAGCATGGTAAATAGGACATTATTTCCTGCGAGGGACAATCATTCCAATTGACAAGCATGGAAGATGAGACATTATTTCGTGAGAGAGAAAATCATTCCAAATGACAAGCATGGTAAATGGGACATTATTTCGTGAGAGAGAAAATCATTCCAAATGACAAGCATGGTAAATAGGACATTATTTCCTGCGAGGGACAACCATTCCAATTGACAAGCATGGAAGATGAGACATTATTTCGTGAGAGAGAAAATCATTCCAAATGACAAGCATGGTAGATGGGACATTATTTCGTGAGAGAGAAAATCATTCCAAATGACAAGCATGGTAAATAGGACATTATTTCCTGCGAGGGACAACCATTCCAATTGACAAGCATGGAAGATGAGACATTATTTCGTGAGAGAGAAAATCATTCCAAATGACAAGCATGGTAGATGGGACATTATTTCGTGAGAGAGAAAATCATTCCAAATGACAAGCATGGTAAATAGGACATTATTTCGTGAGAGAGAAAATCATTCCAAATGACAAGCATGGTAAATAGGACATTATTTCCTGCGAGGGACAATCATTCCAATTGACAAGCATGGAAGATGAGACATTATTTCGTGAGAGAGAAAATCATTCCAAATGACAAGCATGGTAAATAGGACATTATTTCCTGCGAGGGACAATCATTCCAATTGACAAGCATGGAAGATGAGACATTATTTCGTGAGAGAGAAAATCATTCCAAATGACAAGCATGGTAAATGGGACATTATTTCGTGAAAGAGAAAATCTTTCCAAATGACAAGCATGGTAAATAGGACATTATTTCCTGCGAGGGACAATCATTCCAATTGACAAGCATGGAAGATGAGACATTATTTCGTGAGAGAGAAAATCATTCCAAATGACAAGCATGGTAAATGGGACATTATTTCGTGAGAGAGAAAATCATTCCAAATGACAAGCATGGTAAATAGGACATTATTTCCTGCGAGGGACAATCATTCCAATTGACAAGCATGGAAGATGAGACATTATTTCGTGAGAGAGAAAATCATTCCAAATGACAAGCATGGTAGATGGGACATTATTTCGTGAGAGAGAAAATCATTCCAATTGACAAGCATGGAAGATGAGACATTAATTCCAAATGACAAGCATGGTAGATGGGACATTATTTCGTGAGAGAGAAAATCATTCCAAATGACAAGCATGGTAAATGAATCATTATTTCCTGTGACATTTTTTTTAAGTTTTCTGGGTCGATCTGTGAAAAATAAGCCAGCCTGATCTTTATAGATACTGATCAACACATGTTATATTTCTAATCTATCTCCATAATTAGCATAGTCAGATTCAGACTCACAATTCAATGGACAATAAGTCTGAGGCGGATGGTTTTGCACTCAATATCATAAGTAAAAGTGAAAGCTAATACCGTATGATATTCTAGGTATCGCAACTAGAAATTGCTGGGATTCCCTGCATCTGTTGAACAGAAATCCGTGCATGAAGTCGTTCACTGGGTCGTCCTTAATATATCTAGTTTAGACGATGATGTTTATCCTCAGTTGTTAAGGACATCTGTCAGTGTATTTCCCCCTGCTTTGTCTTGATCAAGGAGATGTATCTGTTTTTACACTTGGAAAGGCTGGACTGCATGGATGTGGAAGGGAATTAATCATTTCTCTGTTGTTATCTTTAACAGTACCAGGCAATAAATGTAATCCTGGCTTTTGTCTTTCTACTTTAAGAAGCCCCGAATGGAGAATCAAAATAGTCTCAGAAATCTGATTCTCTCTCATGAGCCGGTTTTATTTCTGCATGGAGATATATTGCTTCGCTGAAGGTATTAATGTTAGCAGACAAAGAGTAAAAAAAATTACGTGGGCGCGTTTTGTCATTTCACGTTTTTTTCAATCAAAACACGTTTCGGTGTTTCATAGCTTTGTATTAATTTTTTTTCCGTACATAATTTAAGGACGACTACTTTTTGTTAAACTCTTCGAAATCGAGTGTTGAAGGGCCGCACAGTGTCAATAGATCACGTGTTATATTGTAAAACAAGAATGGTGCGTCCTGCCTCGGGTGGTCGCGTGCCCACAACGGGCACCTGCCCCAGACCTCGACAAAGGGCAGTCACAATATAATGAGGTTCAATCGACCCTGGGACGTCCCGAAATAATCGTCTAATTATTCTGTATTGATCAGATGTTAGAAAGCAAAGTCCTCAGAACAGCTGGAGCAAACTGAAGAGGAAGAGCAGAGAACGAGTAGAGACAATGTGTGATAGGGGCAATTTAGGTTAAATTACTAAATATTAAGTACAACTTAGGACAGGGTCATTTTGATTGATTGAGAGGAAATCTCTCAGGAGAAAATGTTTAGCTACGTCGGTTATCGTTATATATAGGCCTATATATTATATATTAAAATCGGGTTTGATCAGAGTCGAATTAAAAAAGGCTTAGGCTTATACCAGTGTCCTTGCCCTTATGTTTACAAGGTCAAATTACACTTGTCCCTCTTTCCATGCTGGAAATAGTGGACAAGTACCCTAATAGATTTCATTGAAGGCAAACCATGCTACAGAGAGTCCTTCTGTGACAAGGCCACAGGCCCGCAAAACAAGAGGTTTTTTGGGGGGGGGTGGTATTAGGGTGAAGTGTCGAAATATGGGGTCTCTATATATAACCTCATGCTGATGTGGATTTATATAAAGCATGGGGTTATATATAGAGACCCCATATTTCGACACTTCACCCTAATACTACCGTCCACACCCCCCAAAACTCTTGTTTTGCGGGCCTATGGACAAGGCCATTTGTAAGTCTATCGAGGATCATATCAGAAATCACACTTTACTGAAGCACCTATCATAACGAGACATGGCACACATGCATTGGGGACGGATTTGAATATCCCCTTGGCCGAGAGCACAGGCCCGCAAAACAAGAGTTTTGGGCGGTGTGGGCGGTGGTATTAGGGTGAAGTGTCGAAATATGAGGTCTCTATATATAACCCCATGCTTTGAGGTCTCTATATATAACCCCATGCTAAGCATGGGGTTATATATAGAGACCTCATATTTCGACACTTCACCCTAATACTACCGCCCACACCCCCCAAAACTCTTGTTTTGCGGGCCTGTGGACAAGGCCATCTGTAAGTTACAGATGGCTAAGTCTATCGAGGATCATATCAGAAATCACACTTTACTGAAGCACCTATCATAACGAGATATGGCACACATGCATTGGGGACGGATTTGAATACCCCTTGGCCGAGAGCACAGGCCCGCAAAACAGGAGTTTTGGGCGGTGTGGGCGGTGGTATTAGGGTGAAGTGTCGAAATATGAGGTCTCTATATATAACCCCATGCTTTGAGGTCTCTATAAAAGCATTATATATAGAGACCTCATATTTCGACACTTCACCCTAATACCACCGCACACATCTGGCCGAGGGGTTAGTAATGCATTGCGTGGGTCCATGTCTTGATACCGACACCTTAGCGAGAATAGGATATGGAATGCATTAGGTCTTTTCTATCTCCATTTTGTCTATAACAATTCTAAAATTGAGTTAGTCTTTTGATTATTCAAATATGTTCAGGGAATAAATGTCTGTTTTGTCTATTTCGGGTATTAATCAGGTTTTACGTGCACATTTGTCGCGGTCACAATTATCCTAATAAGGTTATACCGTTAATGGCGATGCAGTCAATCGTTGGTTTCACGTGCACGAGACAGTAGCCCGTATTTCATCAACGCTCTCACCTAATTATATTTTATGAAATTGAAGTTAGGGTGAGGAAGGATGAGTAAGGGGGTGATGGGTTATCACGGTTTATTGCGTAACAATGGTATTACAGAATGGGGATATGGATTAAGTAGAAACTGGCTGGTTCAAATTGGGTAAATTAAAATGTTGGAACTGCAAATTGAATCAAAATTCAACCGCTATAGATACGGGTTCAATGTACACGTACCATTCACGGCAGAAAAAACCCAACACAAAATGGGTGCAAACTTAGAATAGTATGTTCTCGATCTTCACATTTTGGGAAATATGTACACTCTGTGTGGATTTCCTGCAATTCACACAACCGTCACAGTTAAGATAAAAGATGGCATCAATGATGAGAGCCGACGGAGGATCTTCATTATTGAGTAGGCGCGTGTCAGTGGATTATCGTGATTATATGACCACTGTGGTTTACTATCAAGTCCGTGTCTGAGGCTGTATGAATCAGCACCTCGTGTTGGTCCAGCGTCCTTGATCAAATATTCACAGGTCGAATGCTCGCACGTGGCGCTATAAAAACAGCGCATGTCACGCCCTCTAGTGACGGATGTCGATAGCATGTCACTGTCAATTTGATTAGCCACCAATTTTGCTTGTCTGGCCACAGCGTTATAAATCAAGGACGTTCTTCACACGAGAAATTTGCTTCTCGTTTCTGGAGCAAAATCAATTCTTCACAATTAAATATGAGGGTCTTAAATATTTCTGTGGACACTGACCCGCAGTGTTGAAAATACCAGCTGACCAGGCATTCTAAAATGGGGGACTTAATTAAAGCTATAAAACGGGAACACAAAAGAAAATCATTTCCGACATTTGAGTGGATTGCCAAACTGCCGCCTAGTCACCCTCCCCCACACTCCATCCCTAACTTTCCAGTATCCATAAGGTATCTGCCTTCTCTGAACGTTTCATTAGATAATGTACACAGACAGAAAAAGGTGATAACTAATACTTCGAAAAGGTGATGAGTTAGAGCCATCACCTTTTTGTACGATCACCTTTATAATTGATGGCCATCACATCTGAAGAGTGATAAGCAATTTAGGTCATCACCTTTAAAGGGTGATGAGGCAAAAGCATCACTTTTAAAGGTGATGACATAAGGTGATGGCCGTCACCATTTAAATGTGGTGGTTCTAACTCATCACCTTTTAAAGCTGATGACCTAAATTTACAAACATTGCTCATCACTCTTCAGATGTGATGGCCATCAATTATAAAGGTGATGCTAAAATAAGTTGATGACTCTAACTCGGTCTTATCACCATTAAACGTTGATGGGCCATCACCTTTTTCTGGCTGTGTAGGCAGTTCGGACCTCGTTTGTTTCGGTTTGATCTCTCAAGATCTATTAAATATAAGAAATATAGTTATTTCTGGCGAAGCAAATATGAATGCGACCATTTTGAATTGATCAAACTCCTTGTCGCCCAAGACTAAGTGAACAGCCTCAAAATGAGCCTAATGATCTGCAACGTCACCGAAAGTTTCAGCTGTATATTTTGGTTGAATCGTATTTCACCAGCATCATTCGACAGAGAATTATCGGGCTTGACAGTGCGTCAAAACACCCACAAATTCTTTATGTCGAAGTGACTATAAAACAAAGTATTCAATGCTTGATCTGATAAAATAGCTGATTAGATAAGGTGGAATGACGAATAAATGGCTTATTTTCAGTTTTTTTATATGTTTGTATTGTACCACACTCGAATACATGAACGTATAATGGAGTTCTATAAAAAGTGAAAATTTCATGAGTATATATCACCAATTAGATCAAACAATTACATTGCACGATAAGAACAATCTTGTGCGTACAAGATTCAACGTATTATTATAGCATTTGAAATATCATGAGTTCGACGACATGTCTATGATCATGAGCGAAAGGAATGCTTTCATATTAAGATAACATCGTTGAGAAAAAATAGAGATAAAATATTTACAGTAGAAATGTGACGTGTCTTAATTACCACATTAAGGGACCATATAAAGTTCCATCATCAGTATATCAACTTCAAGAGGGGTCATCCTAAATTTCCGTCCTCGGTATTTAAATGATGAGAGGTTGATTCATATTGCTCAAGAAGATTGTTCTCCAACAAACAAGAGTTTCCAAAATTGTTACTGGTACAGGAATGAGAGATGTTAGCTAATATACGTGTTTAGTGTTACACACAGATACTAGTCAGTAAGATCATAATTTATTGTAAAATGCCAGCGAAATCGTTGCTCCTGGCTTTATTGTTCCTTGTATCACGACTGCTATTTTTACATAAATCAAATTATTTCTAATCAACTAGGTTATTCTATATGTATATATACTTAATTATCTTCGCTTGATTGTATATCTGCTCGATAACGGGCGCTGTGATCAGCAAATAGAGAACCTTGAACCTTGAACCTTGGTACATGTATGATTAAATAGATCCTATATTTATACCCTCTTTCCTACATGTACATCCCTTGATGCATTCCTCAAGAGAAGAAGGGCATCTCATGGCACTGATCAGGATGAGCGATGTATTATAAGATCAGGATGAGCGATGTATTATAAGATCAGGATGAGCGATGTATTATAAGATCAGGATGAGCGATGTATTATAAGATCAGGATGAGCGATGTATTATAAGATCAGGACGAGCGATGTATTATAAGATCAGGACGAGCGATGTATTATAAGATCAGGATGAGCGATGTATTATAAGATCAGGACGAGCGATGTATTATAAGATCAGGACGAGCGATGTATTATAAGATCAGGACGAGCGATGTATTATAAGATCAGGACGAGCGATGTATTATAAGATCAGGATGAGCGATGTATTATAAGATCAGGATGAGCGATGTATTATAAGATCAGGATGAGCGATGTATTATAAGATCAGGACGAGCGATGTATTATAAGATCAGGATGAGCGATGTATTATAAGATCGATCAGGATGAGCGATGTATTATAAGATCAGGATGAGCGATGTATTATAAGATCAGGATGAGCGATGTATTATAAGATCAGGATGAGCGATGTATTATAAGATCAGGATGAGCGATGTATTATAAGATCAGGATGAGCGATGTATTATAAGATCAGGATGAGCGATGTATTATAAGATCAGGACGAGCGATGTATTATAAGATCAGGACGAGCGATGTATTATAAGATCAGGATGAGCGATGTATTATAAGATCAGGACGAGCGATGTATTATAAGATCAGGACGAGCGATGTATTATAAGATCAGGACGAGCGATGTATTATAAGATCAGGACGAGCGATGTATTATAAGATCAGGATGAGCGGTGTATTATAAGATCAGGATGAGCGATGTATTATAAGATCAGGATGAGCGATGTATTATAAGATCAGGATGAGCGATGTATTATAAGATCAGGATGAGCGATGTATTATAAGATCAGGACGAGCGATGTATTATAAGATCAGGACGAGCGATGTATTATATGATCATGTATAAGATCAGGATGAGCGATGTATTATAAGATCAGGACGAGCGATGTATTATAAGATCAGGACGAGCGATGTATTATAAGATCAGGATGAGCGATGTATTATAAGATCAGGATGAGCGATGTATTATAAGATCAGGACGAGCGATGTATTATAAGATCAGGACGAGCGATGTGTTATAAGATCAGGATGAGCGATGTATTATAAGATCAGGATGAGCGATGTATTATAAGATCAGGATGAGCGATGTATTATAAGATCAGGATGAGCGATGTATTATAAGATCAGGATGAGCGATGTATTATAAGATCAGGACGAGCGATGTATTATAAGATCAGGACGAGCGATGTATTATAAGATCAGGACGAGCGATGTATTATAAGATCAGGATGAGCGATGTATTATAAGATCAGGACGAGCGATGTATTATAAGATCAGGACGAGCGATGTATTATAAGATCAGGACGAGCGATGTATTATAAGATCAGGATGAGCGATGTATTATAAGATCAGGACGAGCGATGTATTATAAGATCAGGACGAGCGATGTATTATAAGATCAGGACGAGCGATGTATTATAAGATCAGGATGAGCGATGTATTATAAGATCAGGATGAGCGATGTATTATAAGATCGATGTATTATAAGATCAGGATGAGCGATGTATTATAAGATCAGGATGAGCGATGTATTATAAGATCAGGACGAGCGATGTATTATAAGATCAGGACGAGCGATGTATTATAAGATCAGGATGAGCGATGTATTATAAGATCAGGACGAGCGATGTATTATAAGATCAGGATGAGCGATGTATTATAAGATCAGGATGAGCGATGTATTATAAGATCAGGATGAGCGATGTATTATAAGATCAGGATGAGCGATGTATTATAAGATCAGGACGAGCGATGTATTATAAGATCAGGACGAGCGATGTATTATAAGATCAGGACGAGCGATGTATTATAAGATCAGGACGAGCGATGTATTATAAGATCAGGACGAGCGATGTATTATAAGATCAGGACGAGCGATGTATTATAAGATCAGGACGAGCGATGTATTATAAGATCAGGATGAGCGATGTATTATAAGATCAGGATGAGCGATGTATTATAAGATCAGGATGAGCGATGTATTATAAGATCAGGATGAGCGATGTATTATAAGATCAGGACGAGCGATGTATTATAAGATCAGGACGAGCGATGTATTATAAGATCAGGACGAGCGATGTATTGTAAGATCAGGACGAGCGATGTATTGTAAGATCAGGATGAGCGATGTATTATAAGATCAGGACGAGCGATGTATTATAAGATCAGGACGAGCGATGTATTATAAGATCAGGACGAGCGATGTATTATAAGATCAGGATGAGCGATGTGTTATAAGATCAGGATGAGCGATGTGTTATAAGATCAGGATGAGCGATGTGTTATAAGATCAGGATGAGCGATGTATTATAAGATCAGGATGAGCGATGTATTATAAGATCAGGATGAGCGATGTATTATAAGATCAGGACGAGCGATGTATTATAAGATCAGGACGAGCGATGTATTATAAGATCAGGACGAGCGATGTATTATAAGATCAGGACGAGCGATGTATTATAAGATCAGGACGAGCGATGTATTATAAGATCAGGACGAGCGATGTATTATAAGATCAGGATGAGCGATGTATTATAAGATCAGGATGAGCGATGTATTATAAGATCAGGACGAGCGATGTATTATAAGATCAGGACGAGCGATGTATTATAAGATCAGGATGAGCGATGTATTATAAGATCAGGATGAGCGATGTATTATAAGATCAGGATGAGCGATGTATTATAAGATCAGGATGAGCGATGTATTATAAGATCAGGATGAGCGATGTATTATAAGATCAGGACGAGCGATGTATTATAAGATCAGGACGAGCGATGTATTATAAGATCAGGACGAGCGATGTATTATAAGATCAGGACGAGCGATGTATTATAAGATCAGGATGAGCGGTGTATTATAAGATCAGGATGAGCGGTGTATTATAAGATCAGGATGAGCGGTGTATTATAAGATCAGGATGAGCGATGTATTATAAGATCAGGATGAGCGATGTATTATAAGATCAGGATGAGCGATGTATTATAAGATCAGGATGAGCGATGTATTATAAGATCAGGATGAGCGATGTATTATAAGATCAGGATGAGCGATGTATTATAAGATCAGGATGAGCGATGTATTATAAGATCAGGATGAGCGATGTATTATAAGATCAGGATGAGCGATGTATTATAAGATCAGGACGAGCGATGTATTATAAGATCAGGACGAGCGATGTATTATAAGATCAGGACGAGCGATGTATTATAAGATCAGGACGAGCGATGTATTATAAGATCAGGACGAGCGATGTATTATAAGATCAGGACGAGCGATGTATTATAAGATCAGGACGAGCGATGTATTATAAGATCAGGATGAGCGGTGTATTATAAGATCAGGATGAGCGGTGTATTATAAGATCAGGATGAGCGGTGTATTATAAGATCAGGATGAGCGATGTATTATAAGATCGATGAGCGATGTATTATAAGATCAGGATGAGCGATGTATTATAAGATCAGGATGAGCGATGTATTATAAGATCAGGATGAGCGATGTATTATAAGATCAGGATGAGCGATGTATTATAAGATCAGGACGAGCGATGTATTATAAGATCAGGACGAGCGATGTATTATAAGATCAGGACGAGCGATGTATTATAAGATCAGGACGAGCGATGTATTATAAGATCAGGATGAGCGATGTATTATAAGATCAGGACGAGCGATGTATTATAAGATCAGGACGAGCGATGTATTATAAGATCAGGACGAGCGATGTATTATAAGATCAGGATGAGCGGTGTATTATAAGATCAGGATGAGCGGTGTATTATAAGATCAGGATGAGCGATGTATTATAAGATCAGGATGAGCGATGTATTATAAGATCAGGATGAGCGATGTATTATAAGATCAGGATGAGCGATGTATTATAAGATCAGGATGAGCGATGTATTATAAGATCAGGACGAGCGATGTATTATAAGATCAGGACGAGCGATGTATTATAAGATCAGGACGAGCGATGTATTATAAGATCAGGATGAGCGATGTATTATAAGATCAGGACGAGCGATGTATTATAAGATCAGGACGAGCGATGTATTATAAGATCAGGACGAGCGATGTATTATAAGATCAGGACGAGCGATGTATTATAAGATCAGGACGAGCGATGTATTATAAGATCAGGACGAGCGATGTATTATAAGATCAGGACGAGCGATGTATTATAAGATCAGGATGAGCGATGTATTATAAGATCAGGATGAGCGATGTATTATAAGATCAGGATGAGCGATGTATTATAAGATCAGGATGAGCGATGTATTATAAGATCAGGATGAGCGATGTATTATAAGATCAGGATGAGCGATGTATTATAAGATCAGGATGAGCGATGTATTATAAGATCAGGATGAGCGATGCCCCTGACAATACCCTCCGTCCATACTCTGGGGACCGATAATCCCACCAATACGCTAGGCCGAACTTTAACCTTGTATCCAACAGTTTTTAAACGAGGAATTTCTGATTCAAACAACGGTTGGTTTATCTTTGAGTAAACCGTTCGCATTCACTTGCAAACTGGTTGCCACGATGAACTGTGGCCGAATCCCGTTCGTGGGGCAAATTTCTATGGGCTTTGGTGAATTTCATATACCAATAGGCACCTAAAAGCCGGTGCATGCCTATTCTCGTGTCGAGAGAGAGAGAGAGAGAGAAGAACAAGTACTGCTATAAATCTGGTTTGGAGGCACAGGTGCTTCTATCTACCGTTCTATGTTCCACCCCATACTAGGGTTGGGGGTGGAACATAGAACGGTAGATAGAAGCACCTGTGTTTGGAAGGTTGTCTGACCACCAACCACATTGGTCATCACGTTGGGTGAAAGTATCATCTAAATAGCGTATCGACACCCTATATATTTCAAGCTTGTATGTTCCAACATCATAATAACGTTGCGTAACTGTTGTCCTATTTTGTATGAGACAATTAGATGGAATGTAACGGTGCCAGAACAACACGGAACATTGGCCTGATAGCGTCAGCTTTAATTACCCTGGGCCGTGTTAGAGAACGGTAATTGACGTCCACAGGGACATATATTCATATATACGTATATCCATGGACCGGAGGGCTTCTCTCTAATTAGGTTTACTAGATGTGACATTTGATAGACCTCTCCTACGGTCGTTCCTATTTATATAGGCTGTCCGTTTGTATTGCGGTAATTGCTGGTGTATATAGAACAGAATATACAGTATATTTAACCAGGAATATATATGTATGTCCTGAATGTCTTCTCTGCTGGCTGTGCTGTTCAGAGATATAAGGTTGTTTAATCCGAACTCCTACGCTCATTTACACACTCATGCATATTCTTGGATTACCTCGTCGTTGTTGTCGATCTCGGTAAAATGGCGTTCAAAAATCTTTTGTGTCTCAGTAGCTTACAAATACATCTTGAAAAACTCATCTATGTTCACCTGATGATTTCGCTGAGATATTAGATCATCATAGCACTTTGGTTCATGCACCCAGTTCGGCTTAAGGATCAGCTGGAGGGTCCAGTTTTCAACAGCGAGTAAAAACTCTCGAATACCAGATATCTCCCAAGAATACAATAAAACACAGGTTTTACTCACCGCCATCTTCCTTAGGATGTAAAATATCAATAAAATGCCAATGTTTTTGCTTCTTGTCCTGCATTATTCGTTAATACCAAGCTGTGTTAACTGCTGAGTGGAACTGCCAGTGAAGTGTTTAAGTATCTCTCTATATATTTTGTGGTTCATCGGAAATCTGCTTCGTTTATTTGACCACGAACGTGATCTTTACCATGCTACAAACAAAATATTTTGCAGGGCAAGGGGCCAACTTTGGTATTTTATTTGTGTTTTACAACCTAAGGAAGATGGTGGTGACTAAAAACTGTGTTCTCTCTTGCGAGAGAAAAGTAATTTGTGATTTTTTAGATGATGTTGAAAACTGGGCCCTCCGGCTTCCCCTTAAGACCTTGATGCAATCGGATCGCCTTCAATATTCGAGAGATAATACGTTCATTTGCGCCCGTGTATAATACGCCAATTGTGTACAATGTAGTTAGAATATCAGTCTGAGTGTGGCCATATGACAGATTACGCCGATGAACTTGTATATTATATGTTTATTCAATCTATTGTACAATCAAACATTAGAATGCTACTCTCACTAACAAAATCTAGAATTTTGGCATATTCACTCTTAACGTACGGTACCGGGTACCACACGTTTGGAACGCAATCCACCGTCCACCAGACATAAATTATTGTGAAAGCTATTTATCGCTGTTGATACGAAACTACGGGCAGTAACCCATGATTTGACCTGGCCAAAATATTGGACGCCTGATTCACTAAGTGGTACAGACTGTCTAGGAGTGGGCCATCATTCCAAAACTTGAAAACAATATATGTATGAATAAGTTTCGTGATATTAAGAAATGTTGTGAAACGGTCATTTTGAACAAGTAGGGCGTCATCTGATCCGCAAAATGGCGGCTGATGACAGGACTAATCTGATTGGCTAACGCTATCCACATGATGTTTATTCTGAGGATTGCCGAAATAGCATGCCGAAAGTAGATTCAAAATGGAGAGAGAGGATTAAGGTTTAACGTCGCGTATTTCAGCTTTTTAGCGACGATCCAAAATGGATATGGTAACTTCCAAAGTCAGTCTCGCGCGTAAAGACGACGCCGATGGTCACAAATTGAGTAGGACAGTACGTGTAATCGTACAACCATTCATGATGGAGGTTGTCTAGTCGACCACCGTCACCGACCGGACCGACACTCAAGATCAAGAAAACCAATACAGTAAATTGCTGGCCAAATTATTGACGTTGAACGGAGTAAAGGGAATTAGCCGTTTATGTTGAGTTAATCTACAAATCTCTCTCCCCTTTATCAGCCCTGATCGATTGTAGAAACACGATAGCACTGTTGATCCCAACTCCTCGGGTAGCAGAATACATACAGCCCACAGGAGAGGAGCAGTCAGGCAGTTACTGTTAGGGTTCAGGCAAACATCCAAAATTGTACCACTTGGGTATAGGTCTTGGATTGGTTTGTCTTGGGCACTCCTACCATCAACTGGTTTGAGATGAAAAAAAAACGCTATATCGTTTCCAATCCTCTGCCTGTTTTGGCTGAAGGGATATATTGTCGTCCTCAGTGTTGTCCGTCTGCTTATCCGCCTACCCGTCTTTCTGTCCAACACCGATGTGAGCAAATATGTTGAAGGATTACAGCCAGACGAAACCTTTGACCATCTTGCATGAGTAGACCGCATTTCATCCACTTTCGGTGTATACGAATCTGCGATAGAAGCAGAATCGCATGATTAAAGTGACCAATCAGAAAGCTTCGTCCGTGGACAAAATGGCGCGCACCTTTAATATCGTGAACCGAGCACAGATGTAACATGTTGGCTGAGAAGCCAGTCACATGGGATGTTATCACATGATAGTATGTCGTGGTCGCGTAAACTAAGTCATCTGATTGGTCAATATACACTGGACGTTGCTTTGGTGATTGAAATACTGAGACGAGCTTATGGAAGGCACAGGAATGTTGCCAGATAACTTACTTGGTTTGCATCTGCAAATAGGGAGCAACATAGACTGAACATCTTTAAAGATATTGTCATTATTAAGGCCTCTGTGAAGTCGATTATTTAAAGTAGGGTTTAGCTGGTGTCAGCTTCTCCATTTGGTAGCTAAAAGTGTTATAGCTTATTCCAAAAAAAGCTCGGGTGTTCAAGATCTATAAAATGATAAAAGACGAAATTTATGTTCTTCAAACCTTCAAAAAGATGCAATTATGCTGACGTACTCAAAATATCAATATGTGGAAATGAAATTGAACACGTCTCCAACTTCAAATTTTTAGGTGTTCATTTCAATGATAGGCTAAATTGGGTAACACACATCGATGAAATACGTAAGAAACTTTCGAGAAATATTGGTGTAATCAATCATATCAAGTCCTGCCTAAATAAAAAATCTTTGTACATTTTGTATTACTCACTGATCTATCCGTACTTATCCTACTGCAACATTGTCTGGGGAAATACGTACCCAACTCATCTTCAGCTACTGAAAATACTCCAAAAAAGAATCATTCGCATAATAGCTTCAACCGATAGACTCGCGCACACTGACCCACTTTTCGTTGAATTGAATATTTTGCCGATCACTGAACTAAATGACCATCTCACTCTGCTGCTCATTCATAAGTTCATTTTCTTTACCACACTTTTGCCTTTATCATTTCGGAACTTCTTCACAAAAATCTCTGACGTTCACTCGTATGTCACACGCCAATCCAATACAAATCTATATAGACCGTTTTATTCATCTGACCTATCATTTCATTCTACGAGGGTCAAAGGACCTCGAATATGGAACAAGTTACCCCCTTATTTAAAAACATTTTCATCCATTTCCATGTTTAAATCATCATCAAAATCGCACCATATCACCAATATTTATTCCCCCAGTGTGCTGCTCTAGTATTATCCATATAGATCAATATCAATACATTAACCAAACATAGTTTGCTGATTGTCCGAGGATACGTGTTTGCTTTTATTTATATATTGTTCTCACCGCTTACATTCATATCAACATTCACCAGCTTTAACTTATATTCTTAAGTATAATCGAACTGTTTCTACAGGGATAGAACAAGCCCTCTGGGGTTTTATTCCCGCCAACTGCATTTTACAACTATACATTGTACAATTAATTTATCTTGGTGAATAAATGAAATGAAAAATGAAAATGAAATAAACAAATTCTAAAACGATCGACCCAAAAAGTTATTTAGTGTCTGATATTTGATTGCAAAATCCTAGAAATGTTTGAGCAGAGGGACTACATGTACATTTCACCATAGTGTGATCGACCGATATTAGCTATGAACATGAGTGGGCATGAACTTGGAAATCCACCTTATATGTGGTTTGGGGGGAAAATGGAGACAAATCGACCAGAACCAGACCAGAAGTGACCAGAAGTGTGTAATATAGGGTATGCGATTTATTGATTAGTTGTAAGTTTGGCTGGGATTATACCAGTATGACTCATTCTATACTATTACATGTTATAAGACTTACATCAACACCATGTAAACCGCTCGTGGTCGCTGGATATGATGCGTTGGGAATATGAAAATATGCACTTGAAAATACATGCGGACTAGACAAGGAATCGGTGTTTATAATTGGACGCCTGTAGTTCCAAGCCATTTAATCCGGTTCCATGAAGTGTTATGGTCATTTAAAAGAAGTTAAATTTAGGGAACTTAAGACACACGCGCACCATTATATGGATAGATCCAGATCGAATACGAAAGAGGAACGCTGAACATTGCGCTCGTGACGATTATGGAAATGTACAGTGAAAATTACTGTTTATGGATACACTGTGTATATAGTTGTTTATATTTTCCATGTTTGTGGTATATTATATAGTTAATATTCTAGAATAATTGAATAATTACTTACTTACACTAGTTGCGAGGGTCTTTGGTACCTACCGGAAGTGCACCATCAAACATATATAATGAACAAGGGAGATAAACCTTTTCCGAGCTGGGGTATTCATAGTTCGCGCGTTATTTACACAGCAGTATAACATGGGGATACATTCTCTGTTTGAAATTGCTGTAGGATATGAGACAGGACGCCAGAGAAAACCATAACAAAGTTGGATCAAAGCGACCTGCCTCTCAGTTGAGATGAACTTTCATTGCAAACATGTGCGAGTGACTTGTTTACAAATCATGCCTTCTGGCTAAATACAGCACGTTTTTTCTTGCTCAATATACAAAAGCTAAATATTGTTCAGAATATGACCACATCGCCAGGCCATCAGTATGACCACTTCACTAGTACGGCAATATGACCACATCACCAAAACGTCAATACGATCACATCACCTGGCCATCAATATGAGCACATCATCAGGACATCTGACCACATCATCAGTGTATCAATATGACCACATGACCAGGTCATGGATATGGCCACATCACCAGCACCCGGACGTCAGTATGACCACGTCACCCGGACATCAGTATGACCACATCACCAGTACATCAGTATGACCACATCACCAGGACATCAGTATGACCAAATCAGCATGTCATCAGCATGACCACATCACGATATGACCACATTGCCAGAGGGGGAGGGATTTGGCTTAATGTAGCACTCAAGGTTGTTTCACTCATATGGTGACAGCAGTTTGGTTGGTGACGAAAGCCGGAGTACCCGGAGAGAACCACCGGCAAGTAGCTGGCAAACTTTCACATAACCACATCAACGAGCCATCAATATGACCACATCACCAGGACATCGGTATAATCACATCACAAGAACATATGTATGACCACATCATCAGGACATCAGTACGACTTCATCACAAGGACACCAGTACGACCACACCGCCAGAACGTCAATATGACCATATCATCAGGCCATTAATATGAGCACATAGCAGAATGGCCACATCACCAGGACGTCAAAGCAATCGATCTGACCACATCACCAGGACATCAGTAATATCACCTCACCAGGACATGAGTATGACCACATCATCAGGACATCGGTATGACCACATCACCAGGACGTCAATATGAACACATCACCATGCATGCCGTCGATATAACCACATCATCAGGACATAAATGTGACTACATCCCCAGTACGCCAATATGACCACATCACCAGGACATCAGTATGACCACATCACTAGAACATCAGTATGACCACTTCGCCAGGACGTCAATATGAACACATCACCATGCCGTCGATATGACCACATCATCTGGACATAAATGTGACTACATCCCCAGTACGTCAATATGACCACATCAGCAGGATATCAGTATGACCACATCACCAGGATATCAGTATGACCACATCACCAGGATATCAGTATGACCACATCACCAGGATATCAGTATGACGGTGGAATATATCAAGGCACAAGATAATATCATCAACATTCCAATTTAACTGCATCGTCAGGATATCAGCTAGTCTGTATTATAAGCCAATTAACAACCTGTATAAACATAGCCACAATCTTACAATGAGACTGATAGGTTACCATTGTGGTATATCCAATCATGCCAGAATCAACAATATAACATTTCTCGCATCGTGCTAATTACATTCTCGCTGTACATATTATTAGTCTGAAAATCAAATAATTTTTTCCATGACAAATGTTTATTGAGCCTCCTGATATATTCGGTCTAATCACACGGTAATTTCCCATTAAATATTTATTTTCCACTTCCGTCATATTATTGCCATGAATCTTCAGAGTTCCTATCATATTTACTGCTCATTATCAGTTGATGTAACCCACATGTTCATTTCTCCGTACCGAGATGATATTTGTGAATCCGGACCTTGGTTATCCATACCTTCACCTGTTCACTTCACGCGATAAACCTTTACAGAAACTCTCTGATTAGCTGAAATTTCTCTCATTATTTCGCACAAGCCAATGAATATGCCGGATTTCGATTTGAAAATTTGAATTGACCAATCAAATCTTTTAATACTGGGAGATATCTTGTAATTCATGGCTGTTTCTATAAAACTCCAGTCGTCGCTAAATTTCTGGAATTTGGTTGCTATTTGACGGAAGAAACCTCGATGTCCGAGTTTCCCTACTGTATACTATGCTCATCAAATCAGCTTAAGTATGTAGTCATGACACGTTCAGACTGATCGCCGAGTGATTGGCGCCAGAGAGGCGGGCGCACGAAGAACAATGAGAGTAAGGGACATACAACATACAGACGCTGATTCTCGGATCATACAGCTCCTGGTTAAGGGCCCGAATTGAGAAAAAGCTCCCTTGAAGATATGACGTTTTCTTGTAGGAAGTAGTCTACCGCTTGTTCAAGCCTTCCAGAGCGATTATTTGTTAAGTCCTATTAGTTATTGAGTTAATATTCCCATGTTTATTTGACCGGAGATGATAATTCACTGGATTTTTATACTGTAACTTGGAAAATAAGTTGGCATCTGTGGTTCACGAGGTGAATTTACTTGTTGGAAATGGCAGTGTTTGTAATAAGTATTTTATTCACTGCGAAATAGTGTTATAACTATAGTCTTGGTAGCTACCTCCTTGCTTTAGTTATAAATCTTCGGCACATTAATTCGGTATCCTGGATAAGTGTATGCTTTTCAACAAATCAGCTTGAATTATGGTGGCTTTTACCGCTAATTGCACCACAATATTGTTTTCTGTGGTCTTCAATTTCACGTGGCTACCCCGAGAAAGAGATTAATGTGTATTTTCGGGACAAACGAGATATCTGAGCAAAACAACATGTGGATGGATGATAGGGGATGTAAGGGATGCGAGTAAAGCAACGTTAGCCATAAACTGTGGAGTTTCTAAAAGTAGAATCGCACTGGATTGTATCTGATAATTCTGTCGACAGGTAATCACTCAAACAGTCATAATACACTACATTCTCCCGACACCGACTCCAGAGAAAAATAAAAATGCTGAACTGTAAAAGATATTCTAGCTGAAGATATAAATGTCGCTATTTGTGCGTACAAGTGTACTATCCAGTTATTTTGGTCGCCATGTACCTTCATTACATGTATATATTCTGGTATGACGAGGTGTTGTATATTCTGGTATGACGAGGTGTTGTATATTCTGGTATGACGAGGTGTTGTATATTGTGGTATGACGAGGTGTTGTATATTTTGGTATGACGAGGTGTTCTATATCCTGGTATGACGAGGTGTTGTATATTCTTGTATGACGAGGTGTTGTATATCTGGTATGACGATGGGTTGTATATTCTGGTTTGACGAGGATTTGAATATTCTGGTATGACGAGGGGTTGTATATTCTGGTATGACGAGGAGTTGTATATTCTGGTATGACGAGGTGTTGTATAGTCTTGTATGACGAGGTGTTATATATTCTGGTATGACGAAGGGGTGTATATTCTGGTATGACGAGGATTTGAATATTATGGTATGACGAGAGATTGTATATTCTTGTATGACGAGTTCTATATTCTGGTATGACGAGGAGTTGTATATTCTGGTATGACGAGATGTTTTATATTCTGGTATGACGAGAAGTTCTATATTCTGGTATGACGAGGTGTTGTATATTCTGGTATGACAAGGAGTTCTATATTCTGGGATGACGAGGTGTTGTATATTCTGGTGTGACAGGAGTTGTATATTCTGGTATGACGAGATGTTGTATATTCTGATATGACGAGAAGTTCTATATTCTGGTATGACTAGGTGTTGTGTATTCTGGTATGACGAGGAGTTGTATATTCTGATATGACGAGGTGTTGTGTATTCTGGTATGACGAGGAATTGTATATTCTGGTATGACGAGAGGTTGTATATTCTGATATGACGAGGTGTTGTATATTCTGGTATGACGAGGTGTTGTGTATTCTGGTATGACGAGGAGTTGTATATTCTGGTATGACGAGAGGTTGTATATTCTGATATGACTAGGTGTTGTGTATTCTGGTATGACGAGGAGTTGTATATTCTGATATGACGAGGAGTTGTATATTCTAGTATGACGGGGTGTTGTGTATTCTGGTATGACGAGGTGTTGTATATTCTGGTATGACGAGGAGTTGTATATTTTGGTATGACGAGGTGTTGTGTATTCTGGTATGACGAGGAGTTGTATATTCTGGTATGACGAGGAGTTGTATATTCTAGTATGACGAGGTGTTATATATTCTGGTATGACGAGGTGTTGTGTATTCTGGTATGACGAGGAGTTGTATATTCTAGTATGACGAGGTGTTGTGTATTCTGGTATGACGAGGAGTTGTATATTCTGGTATGACGAAGAGTTGTATATTCTGGTATGACGAGGTGTTGTGTATTCTGGTATGACGAGGTGTTGTATATTCTGGTATGACGAGGAGTTGTATATTCTGGTATGACGAGGTGTTGTATATTCTGGTATGCCGAGGTGTTGTATATTCTGGTATGCCGAGGTGTTGCATATTCTGGTATGACGAGGTGATGAAAAGAGGGTATAAATCCATGGGCGAATCTTCTTGGGCATGTTGAATACAGGTTGGCTTTTAGGGAGCGAAAATGAAAAAAAAAAACGAAAAAAAACCCCACCAAACACTTTACACTCTTTGTTTCCATCTTAGTGAAATTTTCCGCCCTCCGGATCTGATCAAACCTCAGTCACTCATTGAATCAGGGAACTCACATATAGTAGTTGCATCCGCAGAAAAGTCACATTCGCTCATTGCATATGTAGGGTTATCGCTCTATTGAATGTCTGGTTGTCGCTCTTTAGCAAGAGCGGACATTTTGCGGGTCCCCTGTATTCAACTTGTTGGTTCCTGTGTTCAAGTAAGTAAGTAAGTCAGTAAGCTAAGGCCTAGTCCTATGATTTTAATTAAACTGGATATATGTCTGAAGAATTCCAACTTCTCCGTGTTTTCTCGTTACCACCATATTTCAAGAAGGATTATGACTAGAAGCACCAAGCCTACATCACACATGTGTGTGGTCACGGAACAGAAGCTTATCGAAAGTAACCTGTTTGACCTTATTTTGTTCTGGTCACCAGGCCAAACTGGCTTATTATTCATCCATGGCCCTATTACAAATGTAAAATACCCCAAGGCTTAAGGGTTCTCCGATTCATGGATAGATTCCTTAGATTTGATGCACATCTAGCTTGTTGTTACGATTTTGTGTGAACTGTAGTTGCACTGGCAAACGGATGAGAAAAAGATGACCAAAAACGACCACGAAAGAGATGGTCAAGCAGAGAATTTGACCATAGAATGTATGGCCAATCATGTCTGTACCATAAGTGTTTGGCCAAAGCGGTCATGTGTTTCTGACAGTGTGATCATATATAATATGGAATATGACTTATCCACTAAACACGGTAGGTCTCTGGTCCATGGGACTCACAGTATCATTGGCTGCTGATTAAACGAAGGAGGCCAATCAGAGTCGTTTAGCAACCCCCAAATCGCATTGACTGAGACCATATACGATGTCCGATCAACCAGCAGTTAGCGGTAGTGGATCTCATCAGATCCACGTATGATGGATCCACGATCCACACTTAATCCATACAGGTGTGTGGTCGTGGTCTCACTTGTTACAGAAGCACAGTTATTCTCTTTGAAGACAAAGTGTGGTTTTGTAACGAGAGGATGATGTTTTCCCTAAGCTGTCAGTCTTGTGTACAGGATAGTTGTCTTGAGGCGCTCTCCACGCTGTGTAAACATTCCCAACAGAAATTGCTCTCGTGTATTTGTAGATCTCTGCCCTCATGCTGTATTGGATCAGTCATGTTCCCCGTCAACACAACACCCTAGGAATTACTAATCTCATTATCGAGAGTGTTTTTCATCGTTAGTAGCCATTTTCTACAAAAAAAATGCTGTTTCCTATTTTACCGTGTGTAGGTACGGAACCATAGAATGTTCAGAATAATTTTTTATTCGTGGGGAAAAAATTCTCTTATTCAAACACAACATTTTCCCTATACCTAGTAACAATGAAATGGAGAAAACATTTTTTTTTCCAAACGCAGAGTGCCTATATTTAGACCGTGCGAAAAGAAGTCGGAGAGTTGAAAATAATTGGTCAATGAAAATGCGATTGGTAAATATTGGAAATCTTCGCTTGAAAAGGGGTATTTTTCCTGGCAAAAATATGTGCTCCCGTGTCCGTTCTATGGTTCCGTACTTCTGCGGTTCCCAATGTATAACCTATATGCCATTCCTGTGACGGGGCCAGCTATTCGAACAGGTATGTTTTTCTTTTAGATACAAACACCAATACATTTACCAGACATGCCTTTGGTTCTTGCACCGGATCCCCGGAAATAGTTCACAACGCTAATCATCTAGTGCTCTAAGAAGGGAGGGGAGGACAATTAGCTTGACATACTATTGCCAACGTCTTACACATTTGGTAAAATATGATAGACATGGTATACATGGACTATTGATCGTAGACAGGGTGATATGGACAGTTGATGGTGAACAAGGTATATATCGACTGTTGATGGTAGACATGGTACACATGGACTTGATTGTAGACAAGGTAGATATAGACTATTGGGTGAGTGAGTGAGTGAATAGAATTTAACGTCGCTGATCGTAGACGAGGTAGATATGGAATATTGATGGTATACAAGGTAGATATGGACTATTGATGATAGACAAGGCAGATATGGACTATTGATGGAGAGTGTGTGAGTGGGTTAGGGTTTAATGTCGCATTCTGCAGTATTTCGGCCATATAGCGATGATATAACTAACCACGATAGACATGGTAGATATGGACTGTTGGTGGTAGACAAGGTGGATAGACTATTGATGGTAGACAAGGTAGATATGAACTGTAGATGGTAGACAAGCTAGATATGGACTATTGATGGCAGACAATGTAGATATGCACTATTGATCGTAGACAACGTAGATATAGACTACTGATGGTAGACAAGATAGATATGGAGTATTGGTGGTTGAAAAGGTAGCTATGGACTATTGATCGTAGACATAGTAGATATGGACAATTGATCATAGACAACGTATATATGGAATTCTGATGGTAGACAAGGTAGATATCGACTATTGATCGTAGACATAGATATGGACTATTGATAATATCAAGGTAGATATAGACTATTGATGATAGACAAGGCAGATATGGACTATTGATGGAGAGTGTGTGAGTGGGCTAGGGTTTAATGTCGAATTCTGCAGTATTTCGGCCATATATCGATGATATAACTAACTACGACAGACATGGTAGATATGGACTACTGGTGGTAGACAAGGTGGATATGGACTATTGATGGTAAATAATAAGGTTCAACTCTATTGGTGAAGTTGAACCTAGATATCAGTTCAATATTGATCATGTATGAATGCAGGCCTCTCTATATCCTATATCCAGTTGGAAGCCGTCGTTCCTGTATCAGTTCACGGTTTATCTTCATTCTTTATATCAATTGTTTCATTGGACAATTCTGAATTACGTTTCCGGGTTATTTTACACGAAAGGAACAAGATGGATTGACTTCCTACCGCTATCCAATTCACTCTTTTTTGAAGTCCAATATATCTGTTTGACAACAAAACGACCATTTTGTTCCCCCAATTTTATATTTTGTAACACCTTCAGGTGTGATGTTGAATAATCAATCGCAAGGTTAACTCGTGGACTATTTACACGTATATAAGGTGTCACCCACAGAAAAGCCAAGCAACAGTTTTGATACGCTCGTCGACAAACAAGATTGGACACGTGTATCGCTGTCACAATGTCTATACGTTTATCCGTCTTTTGACTTTTCTTATCCAAGCGATATCTCCAGTTCCGAGGTTATGGATTGATACCAAACTTTGGTTCATGGATGTGGATTATGAACAAATTTCTAGTATGCCTCAAACTCTTTGTAGTAATTGATCTTGATTGATTATATTGATTGGTTA
This sequence comes from Hanleya hanleyi, assembly GCA_036873755.1. Taxonomy (NCBI): domain Eukaryota; kingdom Metazoa; phylum Mollusca; class Polyplacophora; order Lepidopleurida; family Hanleyidae; genus Hanleya; species Hanleya hanleyi. The sequence goes on along the minus strand of JAVTVY010038539.1, from coordinate 50,043 downwards.
CTTGTCCGTCAGTCTGTCCATCTGTCTGTCGGTCAGTCTGTCGGCGAACTTCTTGTCTGTGGGATATCTCATGTTCCAGGTTTTGGATTCGAACTGAATTTTGGATATACCTTACCCACGGGACATAGAATAATGATATACCTTACCCACGGGACATAGAATAATGATATACCTTACCCACGGGACATAGAATAATTGATATACCTTACCCACGGGACATAGAATAATGATATACCTTACCCACGGGACATAGAATAATTGATATACCTTACCCACGGAACATAGAATAATTGATATACCTTACCCACGGGACATAGAATAATGGATATACTTTACCCACGTAACATAGAATGATGATATACCTTACCCACGGAACAGAATAATTGATATAACTTACTCACGGAACATAGAATAATTGATATACCTTACCCAAGGAACATAGAATAATTGATATACCTTACCCACGGAACATAGAATAAATGATATACCTTACCCACGGAACATAGAATGATGATATACCTTACTCACGGAATATAGAATAATTGATATACCTTACCCAAGGAACATAGAATAATTGATATGCCTTACCCACGGAACATAGAATAATCGATATACCTTACCCACGGAACATAGAATAATTGATATAACTTACCTATGGAACATAGAATAATTGATATACCTTACCCACGGAACATAGAATAATTGATATACCTTACCCACGGAACATAGAATAATTGATATACTTTACTCACGGAACATAGAATAATTGATATACCTTACCCGCGGAACATAGAATAATTGATATAACTTATCTACGGAACATAGAATAATTGATATACTTCACCCACGGAACATAGAATAATTGATATACCTTACCCGCGGAACATAGAATAATTGATATAACTTATCTACGGAACATAGAATAATTGATATACCTTACCCACGGAACATAGAATAATTGATATACCTTACCCAAGGAACATAGAATAATTGATATACCTTACCCACGGAACATAGAATAATTGATATACCTTACCCACGGAACATATAGAATAATTGATATACCTTACACACGGAACATAGAATAATTGATATACCTTACACACGGAACATAGAATAATTGATATACCTTACCCACGGAACATAGAATAATTGATATACCTTATCCATGGAATATAGAATAATTGATATACCTTACCCACGGAACATAGAATAATTGATATACCTTACCCACGGAACATATAGAATAATTGATATACCTTACACACGGAACATAGAGTAATTGATATACTTTACCCACGGAACATAGAATGATGATATACCTTACCCACCGAACATAGAATAATTGATAACCTTACCCACGAAACATAGAATAATGATATACCTTACCCACGGAACATAGAATAATGATATACCTTACCCACGAAACATAGAATAATCGATATACCTTACCCACGAAACATAGAATAATTGATATACCTTACCCACGGAACTTAGAATGATGATATACCTTACCCACGGAATAATTGATAACCTTACCCACGGAAAATATAATAATTGATATACCTTACCCACGAAACATAGAATAATGATATACCTTACCCACGGAACATAGAATAATTGATATACCTTATCCACGGAACATAGAATAATTGATATACCTTACCCACGGAACATAGAATAATTGATATACCTTACCCACGGAACAGAATAATTTTGAGGTCAAAAGACAAAAAGTGTTGTTACAAGTTCAAAATCACGGTTACCAAATTTCTGCTTTGTCCAATATAATGTCCTCATGTGTGATTCTATCCCATCTGTTAAGCATTGTGCAGTTTATTTTTCTTCTAGTTGTATGATATTCCCATCTCACAATTATGGTCGTAAGGTCTCCACAAACAGGCCCAGGTGTTATATATTCCTCGCTGTATATTCGATTACATCTACACTGTTATCGAGTGTGGAACAACTTTTCTCCAGACACTACTAAAGAGATCAAATTGTATCTTTTCTTGTTTTCTCCTGACGTCTACTCAGTGAGAAGCCAATGTACACGTGACCCGAACAATGGGAGGTGTTTGTTACCTCCAATGTTAGACAGTTCAGACGTTGACTTAGCCTGAAAACCTATATCGAGTGAAATATCTTAAGCAAACAAGATTCAGACTTGAGGTAAATAAAACGAGAAGGTTCATCTAGGAATGAACGATCTGAATGGATTATTCGCCTTTTGTTGCGCAGTTGTTGCACAACTGTCTGGTGTCTCTCATCTTACACTTGTTAAGCAAGCGCCTGACTTCAGAGCAACAACACGATGATCAATAAAACAGAAACACCGCATAGCATTTTTTTAATTCCCCAGGCGAGTTACCTGTTCATATAAATGTCTTATCAATCAATTTATAATCAACCAATCGGCATCGTCTCTTGACAAGATGGGATCTTTTGCAAAGCTATATTCCACAGACCTTGATTGGTTACATTGACTACGATCCATTTTTACGATGAATACTTGATCCATTTTTACATTGACTACTTGATCCATTTTTACTCTTCGACCAAACATCATATCCGTCTATCCCTTCGTCTTCGTTTACTCGTTAACACCATATCTCAAATTGACTTGGCCAGGAATACCAAACTTACATCACACATGCACATGATCAGAGAGCAGAAGCCTATTGACAATCAGTGATATGGACCCAATTCTTCTGAGTCACCAGGTCAAATTCTGTCTCATCTATTACAAATTGCTTGTAACCACCATATCTCAAGACTGATAAGGCCCATGCGCTGTTATGTTACATCAGACCTATAGCTGTTCATGGGCACGGCTAATATTGGCGATGGGGTATTGTACGCCTGTCCGTCCTTCTGTTTTCTCTTTACCACTATATCTCAACAATAATTATGCCTAATTATTCACATATGCATGTGGTTGCAGAATAAAAGCCAATTGAAAATCAGTGGGATTGACCTATTTCTTCTGGGTCACAAGGTCAAATTATGTCAAATTTATCAGTAATTGCTTGTTACCGCCATTTAATAAGAATGATAAGACCAAGGTTAACTGAACTTGCACCCGACGCACATCCGGTCATGGACTGCTGCTAAAATTGGCTTTGGGTTTTGTCATCATGTACGAACATCCGCCCGTCTGTTTTCTCGTTACCATAATATCTTAAGATTGATTATGCCTCAACTTCGAACACACATATATGCATGCTGTTGCGGAACAAAAGCTGATTGGAAATCATTATTACCAATTGTTGCCATCATTTGTTTGATTATTAACCAATATCCTATTTGAATATGTACATCCAAGGCCGAGGGATTCTGAGTGATTGACTGAAAAAATAACATCAAATGAAAGAATAGCATTGTGTTGCAGATCAGAAATAACGAAATAACATTTTGCGATGAAGAGCTTAAATAACATCGTGTTGACGGGCTTAATTAACGAAATAACGTTGTGTTGCAGAGCTTAGATAACTAAATAACATTGTGATGCAGAGCTTAAATAACGAAATAACACTGGGTTGCAGAGCTTCCACAGAAGTAACATTGATTTGAAAGCTCAAATAACAAATAACATTGTGTATTGGAGATCGAATAACGAAATAAAATTGTGTTCCTGAACTTAAGTAATTAAATAACATTATGTGGAAGAGCTGTAACGAAATAACCGTATGTTAGAGAGAATCTATCTTGCCCATATTATTTCCCACCATTCGTCTTAATCGCTCTTATAGTTTCAAAGTTAAGAAACTTTGATCCTTATTAGGATCTGTAAGCCTGACTCTTCAACTCAAGCGTCATTAGGTTCGTCCACGTTTTTCTAATATAATATAGAATATTCACTATTTGTATACTTTATACATCTATTTCTTAATTTCTACGGAAATAAGGAGCATATTGAACGGCTTGAGAATTATGTAACATAGGAATATTTATAGACTGTTGAGTGGTTAACAGATCGACCCGTACTTGATGAGTGATGATATCAACTGGTTGTGTCAAAGTACTACATATATCTAAAGCTGCTATCAGCTGTTGGAGGTATCATCAGACGGACAGAATGTTGTCGGTCTACATGACCTTTGCTGCATTATTTCTCCAACAGTTTGGGACTCTCTCAGAATTCTTTGTGTTGGTGGAATTGGTTTCGTGTAGTTTCACGTCCGTCACAGGCGGCGAGGGGTTAAACGTTTCCTGGATTGGTAATTTTCCTGAGAAAATACTGTTTTCATTGAGCTAGTGCGGTGGTATTGATTTTACTCGCTGTTGTTGTTGATTGTGCGCCTCACGTATTTGACTGGTAATGGCACCATCGATAAGGCGTATGAGTCATCGTCGATTATTATTTATGATCTGTGGGAATCGGACAAAAGTTTTCCTCAGCCCGGACCGTGTGCTTATACCCTTAGTAATCCACTCGCCCTGTTTATACACCGTGCATATTTAACTGGTGTGAGACGGCAGATATTCGGTATCAGGCCCTGAGCAATAGGATGCTGGTTTAACAGTAATTCAGCGAAAAGATTTTCAAATTTCCTCCCGAAAAATTCGAAACCTTCTTGCCCTAATTCTGACAAATATTTGAACATGATGGCTTTAAATAGATCGTTCATCATCGCTGTATGCACTAATCAAGGTTGGTTTTGCGAATGCCATTAGATTCCTTTGCGATAATTAATCAGAAATGACCAAGTCACTACAACCTGTAACCATCTCGGTCATCTATAGGTCACAAACCTCCATTGCAGAAAGTGGGTCCAGATTATTATCAGGACTTGACTTCCGGCGAACATTGATTGGCCATTATACCTGACTGGGCCAGAAATGGTCTGTGACGTATTTTAAAATGTTTCTATAATATTTGGCTCTAAAATATATCAAAACCACCTTTTCAAATTTTAATCGGAAAACAAATCTGGGCCAGTTTGATTGGCACCTCCGAAATTTGCCGTAATGGTGTCGGGCTGGATGACCCTATTTCTGGCGGTCTCATCTCGAAAAAATGGTGGGGAATGTATGCTGAATTTTCCATATGTTTGAGCGGAAAGGCCAGGCTACCTGGTGTGGTGGGTCATTTGTGGCGGCGAATATTAGGGAATATAGTTTTCTCAAGATGTGCTCGGCCAATTTACTACATATTAAGTAAGGCGAATATTTAGTGGTTTGTGACCTATACGCGGTAAGACTGACCCTGGGATCGTGTGTATCCATTTTCAGCCTACTTTCGGCAACTGCAAGAGGGAATTTCCAGAAATCAATACCACGTGACTTCGTCAACCAATCAGCTAAAGTCTACCGACATAACCCCAACGTAACTCGTCATTTTCGAGTCATGTGATGTCCTACTTGTTCAAAATTACAGATCTACCACACTACACGAAAGTTATTCATGCCTGTATATTTGTGAGCCCATGCAATATCTGTTTCCGAAGTGGTATGAAAACCTGTAATTTATCAGATTTCTCGAGTCTGTTCTCCGCCGGATGAAGGCCGAACAGAATACGGTAAAGTACCGGATATCGTTTCGCGATAATGGAGACAGACGACTCGCAAGCCATCTTATGGATGGCGAAGTGTATACGCAAATGCAAGTCACTGGTATCGTTCCCATAATCTCTCCGCTTAAGACAAGGATATGGAGATTCCCGTTTCCGCAGAACCCGTGACTAAGTTTATGCATCTTTCGCACATAACGTCCTCGTGGTGTTCACATAAACAGGTACAAATGAAGCGTATCTGATATGAATTCTTACCCGAGAAAACCACATGGAGATTATTACGATGTAGGATATAATACTCGTCATTGATGAGGCGTCAGCTGACACTGAATTAACAACTGATTCAAAAATATATAATTCCGTACGGTTTACCCAGCCCTGCAGTGACGGACCAAGAATAGTTCAAGATAATCTTTGTATGACTGACGTTGCTAAACGTGTACACAATCAATGTTATGACCATAAGACAGACGCTGTCGACAGTTGACCTGGGTCTGCTGAACACTGAACAAAGCTCGTCACCTACAAGCAAAGTTTGAACTTCGTAGTTAAACAACTGAATGGGGATGTGAGTGAGTGGTATTGCGAGACATTTACTGAGCAGTACTGTGTAGTGGGGATGTGGGTGTATGGTATTGTAGGGCATTTACTGCGCCGAATTGTGTAGTGGAAAGGTGGAGGGGGGGGGGGGGATTTGGTTTACTGTCACACTGAAGGTTACTTCACTCATATGGTGACAGCCGGTTTGGTTGCTGGAGGAAGACGGAGTACCCGGAGAGAACCACCGCCCGTCGGCAAGTAACTGGCAAACTTTCACACTTGTACCACTGTGCTATGGGGATGTGGGTGTTTGGTATTATGGGTCATTTACTGTGCAGTACGGTGTAGTGGGATATGGGTGTGTGGTATTGTGGAACATTTACTCAGCAATGCTGTGCAGTGGGAATACGGGTGTGTGGTATTGATCATATCTGTGTGGTGGGGATATAGGGGTGTGGCATTGTGGGGCTTTACTGAGCAGTATTGTGTAGTCGGGGTGTGGGAGTGTGGTATTATGGGGAACTTATTGTGCAGTACTGTATAGTTGGAATTCGGGTATGTGGTATTTGTGGGACATTCACGAAGCAGTACTTTGGAGTGGTAATTAGGGTGTGTGGTACTGTGCATCATTTACAGAGCAATACTGTGTAGCGGTGAAATAGCATGCTATAAAACAATGAAACCTGCTTCTTCTTCTTCTTCTTGATATATCTCAAATAGAGGTCGTTATCACCCTCACTGTAAATGTATCAGACACGAGTTTGATTACACTCATTAATTCAGCGTCAGTCGTTCGTCCCTTACTTTAGAGAACAAGTAGGATAAGGAACGTAGTGGGCCACACGATGATTTAATGAGCGTACGCAGAACTTGGCCAGTGAATGAGTTTTCCTGGAATATGCCGATATTATCTGAGTATCAAACCTGTTGGTCCATTCAACAGTTTAGTTAGTATTGATTACCCGTTAGTCATGCATTCACGGTATATCTGCACTACATGAATAAAGCTAATTCAGTGAGTATCTAACTGTGTGTGTGTAGGCCTATTTGTTCCCTGGAACATTGATTTCTGCAGTGAAATTGCCCGTCTCCACTTATCTACGTTATCAAAAATGGCGTCATCTTTCCCTATAATTTCTTTGGAGAAAGTAATTTTATTTTCTTGCGCCATGATGGTGCAATCACGAAGTTTATTAAGATAAATTCCACGGTGCAATCGTGCAGCAAAATTGTTTCGAATGTTTTCGCGGTTTCTGGGATTCCTTGGCTAATCGATTGCAATATATGTCTACTTTTCTTATGTCGTACTATACATGTTTCTATTCCATCCTTCTCATATGACACTGTTATCAATCATTTGATCATAATGAAAATATCGACCAAAGGAAAGTAAGATATCTTACGAAAATTAATTGGGACCCGCTACATCCTTGCGGTTGCGTACTTGCAGCTAGACCGTTTTGTCTTCGTAATGACATAATAGTTAGGGCTTATGAAAATATTGCAAAAGATACATATCGTGTTGATCGTGATATTTGGTATTATCTTCTGGTACCATCAGACAAGTTTATCTTCTGGTACCATCAGATAAGTTTATCTTCTGGTACCATCAGACAAGTTTATCTTCTGGTACCATCAGATAAGTTTATCTTCTGGTACCATCAGATAAGTTTCCTCAAAGAGCAGCCCTACCGCTGATTCAGGGCAACTGAGTACAAACCATGCGTACATATTGCTTGATTAGGCCTACCGTTATGCTCTGACAACATGCCGCCAAATTGCTTGTAGGAAAACCGATGTTTGTCCTCGAGATAATTATGTTATTCTGTTGTTCTTTGATTGATTCAATGGCATATTTTATTAACCTTGTAGAGATCTCTTTGATCCAGATGTTGTCTGAATCCCCAGCTGGTTCAAACCAAGCAGAATTGCTTAGTTCCAGTTTTCTGGGCGAGATTGTCATCGTATACGCTTGTGCTTTCCCTCTTGCCTACATTGCAGCCTGCATCTTGAAAGAATTTGCTTTCTAAGTTTTGCGTCGTTCAAGACAGGAAACATAGACTGGAATCTTTAAGATCTTAGATAATTGAATGCTTGCTATCTTGTGATTAGTGTTATTCATTCTCGCGAGCCAGAGCATCGATCGATCCGTTAGAATTTCTGTGTTACATGGACTTTGATCTCTGCTGGTGACCCCCCGCCGCCCTCTCCCATCCCTCAACCTGTCGCCTGTCTCCTTTCCATATGCGAAAGTTTCAGGGTTTTGGCTAGGGTAGATCTATGGGGTTAGGGTAGGTCCATGGATATGTTATTGTTTGGATTAGAGTTAGTTTTAGGGTTAGTTTCAAGGTAGATGGTTCTGGCTAGGAAGTAAAGTTTGAAGCCTACCGAATATCTCTAACGAGCGCTCTCAGTGGTCGGTGATTGGAGTAAATACTAGTCAAATTCAAGTTCTCAGCCACAGACCCAGTCCGTCTGAAGTGTAAAGCTATAGGTCATTGAGTTGCAAGCTTGGCTAAATAACATTAGAAGAACTTTGTCTGTACATCTGGTTCTCATCTTCCGATCGTTTACATATATTTAGCGATTGGTCAGCTCTGATTGGATTAATTAGAGGGATATCAAAGATAAACATCGGGTCAAGTACCGTTAGACCAGTTGCCATTTATACCGAAATATGTATACAAATTGACAGTTGGAGAGTATAGCATTATTTTTTTTTTAAATAAAAGTTGCATTTTTGATTTCTCTTTGGTTCTGATAGTTTATTTCATCATCTCTAACCATGGCTGGTCTGACAAACTCGTACCACCTTGGCAGACCTTCTGCTATATCGACCACCAACCGTCTTATGTTTAGGAGTTTCGAATCACTTTCGTGACCTCGTGACCTCTCCGAATATGCCCATATATTAGCGAATTATGAGCCAGGCAAACTTTTGTATATTTCATTCCCTGTGAAATCACATGTCGGTTTCCCAATTTGCTTCGACTTTAGCGACGCCCCGATGTGGTTCCCTCTCTAATGTAAGGGATTGTCCTCCACAATATTTTCAGCATAATCTCGGCTTGTATCGGATTAACGCGGACCACAGCCGCACAGTTGCCCGTTCATTGGCTGTTATTTTAAACGGACAGTTCGAGTATATTAGCTGCACAGAGCCCAATCTAATTAAAATTAAATTCTATCTGCTCTCCCATTTGGATATGTCGCTTGCATAGCTACATATACGAGACGTATACGATTGGGGATCATTGGTAGGATATTAGTTATTAAGATTGCACAGAGCCCATCTTCGTGCAGGGGTGCTACACACCTACATTATTTATTAAGATTGCACAGAGCCCATCTTCGTACAGGGGTGGTACAGACCTACATTTTTGGAAGATGGCTTATTTTATGTGAAGAAAATTGGTTAGTATCAGTAGTTTATGTCATCATTAAATACCCGTTACTCTGTTCTACATTTGGTGTTCTCTATTATTGGAGTGGTGTAGTACATGTAGCTATGTCTGCCTTCCTAGTTAAACAGTCTCAAACTATTAACCGTTTCCGTCTTAGTAATACTACGGTCAATTGCCAAAGCAGGAAATCACTCTTGACAAAGGTCAAGTTTTCGGCAATTAATGAGCAGAAATCCTTCCAATCCTTACAATCCTTCACATCGGCTCACAGGGTTAGTCTATAATATATCGAAATGTGAGTAACGATTAACCCGGCAGCGTCTAAATTTGATGTGACTGATGTCAGAAGAAGCAAACGACCAGGGAAATAGTTTTAATTTGATTTATGTGGCAGAGTAACGTCTTGTGTTATCTAACCTACTTATTCATGTATTATATATTTGATATATCATTATGAAATATCATATTGCCCTCGGGTGAACAAGCTTTGATTGATGTTCGTTTATTTTTATGCATTTTTCGAAATTTTTGGGAGTTCGATAAAAGTTTTTTTAAGGCTAACATGGTATTTAATAATTTCGATATACACATCAAATGTTCCATATGTCTAATGTCTAAACAATCATGTTTTATTTGCGCTGTCATGAATCCCAATCACTTTTTGTAACAGATTCATGAAGTTGAAGGGTTAACTTTAGTAGGTGATTTCCAATGATTTTTTGTTACACATGGTCAAATCTCCTAAACATAAAAAGCAATTGCATTTTGTATTAATAATTGCGTATCACTTCAAGATTTCTGTCGTCTTTTAGACGATAACTTAGCCCCATTTATTAGCTCATGGCACTGATCTAATTTCAACATCTCTCGATCTCTGATAGCAAGTTCGGAACCTTGAACGATCATGTAAACGCTTGGTGATATGGCCAAGTGATGACTCTCTCTCATTTGTTATGTGGCGTAACCGGGGGTCATCCAACGAACAAGAGAATTGTGTTTCGCGTTATAATTTCCCAAATATAGGCCATAAAAAATGCTCACCGGCTAAGGCAGGGTAATCTCGAACTGTATAGGGCTCGATCTTGAATGATATACAATATATGTCGATATGTTTCCTCAGCAATGATGGATTGGCCAAATGAGTCATGCTAAGCAATTCCACAAAACTCGTCGATTGTTTTTATAGCCGTTCCTAATTCTAATCTTATAACGCCCATTGCAGTAAAGTCAGGCGATGCGAAAAAACACAAAAGAGAAGCAAATCTTTGATTTTCCTCATTCGCGAATTCTTCTGCTGTTATGAAGCTTTGTTGTATAGTTACTCGACATCAGTATAGTGTGCGTTTATTCCAGGGATAAATACATCTTTGGCATCGATACTGTACACTGTTTTGCTAAACGGAATAACTGATAATGACACATTCCCATGTATACACAATTGTAGTGTTGTATAATCGAATTGTAATATTCCAATATTCATATCTTCGTTTCTGCAGAATTACCGGCATCTTTCTTCCATTTACTGGAACATAAATTGCATTATACCACGCCGACTCTAATTTACATTAGTGGCATTATGTTTTTGCCTTGTCCTTCCTTCCATCTTACCCGTGTTGATCTGAAGAAGCCTATTGGATTTAGGGTCAATTTGTCACAGATCAAGGTCACAATTCACTCACTCACCTATTTTAAGGTTCACATAATATTCCAATATTTATATCGCCGTTTCTGCAACATTACCGGTGTATCGGTATAATGTCGACATCGCTTTCCTTTCATATACCGGCACATAAATTATATTATACCACATCGACTTTAATTTACATTAGTGGCATTATACCTTCCTTCCATCTTGCCTGTGTTGATCTGAAGAAGCCTATTGGATTTAGGATCAATTTGTCACAGGTCAAGGTCACAATTCACTCACTCACCTATTTTAAAGTGCACTCCTTGTTGATCTTAGCAACTCACATGACTGTGGACCATGTCACTGCGAAGAGGTCAGTATTGGGGTCAAAGGGTCAAAGGTCCACTTTACGATAGTCGTAAAATATCGCATCGTTTTGAGATATTTCAAATACTTCTACATGTGTACCACGATTGAGTAGAACATCCAATGAGAGGAGGGAGGGATTTGCACGTTTGAAGGGCCAACATCAACATGTAGAAAATGTTCTTGCATTGGACATCAATATATTTTCCACGGTATTCTTTTCAGCAGCTCTGATGAAGGAACAACAGTTCCGAAACCGGTCAGGTTGCTAATTGTTGTTACTCTGATAGAAGCCCCAATGTTTTCATAAAAACGATAAAATGAATCTGTTGTAGACAGAAAATTTAATCTAATAGATTGAAATTTTCAATCTATCAGATGGAATATTCAATCGAATAGATTGGTCACTAATTTCAATCTGATAGATTGAATTTTCAATCTAATTATTTTAGAGAGTACTTCTACATGTGTACCACGATTGAGTAGAACATCCAATGAGAGGAGGGAGGGATTTGCACGTTTGAGGGGTCAACATCAACATGTTGAAAATGCTCTTGCATTGGACATAAATATATTTTCCACGGTATTCTTTTCAGCAGTTCTGATGAAGGAACAACAGTTCCGAAACCGGTCAGGTTGTTAATTGTTGTTACTCTGATAGAAGCCACAATGGTTCCATGTGAAGTATAGAAGTATATTTAGCCGGATTATTGTGTGTGTCATTTATCGCTATCCACGGAAAATTGCATTTTATTTGCTTTAAAAAAGATGCAGAGTTTAACTCATAAATTCACCTGTTCGGAGTTCCTATACGACGCATCGTTTATTCTACACTGCAGACTGTTTATCTCGTCTTAATACAAATAACCTGTTTCCACTTAAGGATTCTAACCCCCATGTATACACATCTGTAAAAGTGTTATCAGCATGCTTGACTCTAACAGCAATAACATGTTCAATCTGTTTTATAATAGTCCTGGGTATATAGGCCAATCACAGAGGAGTACGGACATGCATCTTATCGTAAGACAGCCGATTTCTCATTTTCCCATATACACACCGAAAATGAGCTTTGTAGTTTTAAATGCACATTTTGCTTGAAAGTGGGTGTTCTATCTTGGATCAAAGTTACATGCTAAGTCGCCCACTACCTTAGCAGCTCTTCTCCGATCGGAATAATGCATTACTGCTCTTATATGGCACATTGCTGCAGCTATACTGCTATGGAGAATGTGTCACATAGAGAATTCGCGGGTTCTTTGAGTGAAGCAACGGGAGAATTCTTGAAGAGTTATCCAAAAATCTTGAAACATTACAATTTTTATAAAGAAGCTGTAGTGATAAAGCTACCTTAAAGATCCGTTTGATCAACCATTTCAGCATCAATTAGCTCAACCGAAGAACCATACTTTGAGAACATGTTTTGTGTTTGAAAGTGGGTGTTCTATTTTGGAGTAGGCCTACATTTATTGAACACTGTGTATACATACAGAGCTGTCAAGTTCTGAGGTCAGAATTCCGTGAGACTTCCTCTTGTAATTTGACACCTCCAGTTACTCTATGTTAAATTTCGGCATTTTATTCCGTGAGTCTCCCATGTAAGTAACCCATGTTAGTTTGGGAAAAGATTTTCATTGAGGTCATAGCCGAGTCCGTGAACCCCGTGGGTCTGTACATAGCTGACATTTGCGTACACTTCGCCATCCATAAGATGGCTTGCGAATCGTGTGTCTCCATTATCGCAGAGCGATATCCGGTACTTTACCATATTCATCCGGCGGAGAACAGACTCGAAAAATCTGATAAATTACCGGCTTTCATACGACTTCGGAAACAGATATTGCCTGGGCTTACAAAATATATAGGTATGAACAAATTTCGTATCATCCAAAGGTGTGGCAGATCTGTATTTGAACAAGTAGGACATCACATGACTCGAAAATGGCGGGTTACGTTGGGGTTACGTCGGTAGACTTTATCTGATTGGCTGACGAAGTCACGTGGTATTGATTTCTGGAAATTCCCTCTTGCAGTTGCCGAAAGTAGGCTGAAGATGGATACACACAATCCCAGGGTCAGTCTTACCGTGTATAGATGACCCAGATGGTTACAGGTTGCATAGCTGAGTGTCCTACTATTGGAGATTAGTACTACTATTACCTGATTAGACTGGTACCTTGCCCTCCTACAAAAGGAGATCTCTCTGAGCAAGATAAGGTGGGAATCTAATATCTGATGTGAAATAATCAACATGTGTTGGGGTTAATGATCTGATTGGTCGCAGCATGATCTTCATTTACTGCAAGGTTGCTATGGAATCAAGGGAATTTGTGAATAAATGTGGTCTCAAATCCAATCGATGAATCGGTGAGCGGGACTAATTGTGGTAATTAGAAAAAAACACTCATAGATTTATGACTTTCAGCTGTATTTGACAAAGCCCATCTACAATTAATTTCTCTTGCTGGATATCCCGCAAGGTGGCGCCAGCCAAGAAGTGTTGAACAAAAGTTTCACCTTCACAACGACGCCTTCCAACAGTGAGAGTTTGACAACCTGCTAGAATCATGTAAACTGCAGTAAACAAATCCGCCTCACAATTACAGAGTTATTAGCTCTTCCGACAGCAACATATATCTCCTTGTCTAACATCCATTGCCGCTTACAAACTATCTGTTGAGCATCTTAAATATTCTATGATTACCGATATTGATGTTGGTGATGATGTTCTGTCCCCAAGAGCTCCCTCTCTACATACTCCATACCCCTTTCGCATTTCCGTCTATAATTTGGTACCAAATTCTTTTGCTCCCTGTTTCAAATTATTCTCCCCATTCCCTCCTGTCCCCCTTGCTCTCCGCTCCCCCCGCCCCACCCGCCCCTTCCTTCCCGACACAGACCTATGAGCATCGATTTGGTTGTCCTTATTTAGAAAGCATATTGAAAGTCTTTTAGATGACATACCGGGTACTGAAAATTGTTTAGTTGATGTATTGAACGATGACCCTTAAGGAAACTCTTAAAAACAGATCTTCCATCACATTGATATCAGATACCGAACTTCTAACATATTGATATCAGATACCGAGCTTCCATCACATTGATATAGATACCGACTTCCATCACATTGGTATATCATACCGAGCTTTCATCACATTGATATCAAATACCGAGCTTCCATCACATTGATATCAGATACCGAGCTTTCATCACATTGATATCAAATACCGCGCTTCCATCACATTGATATCAGATACCGAGCTTTCATCACATTGATATCAAATACCGAGCTTCCATCACATTGATATCAAATACCGAGCTTGCATCACATTGATATAGATACCGACTTCCATCACATTGGTATATCATACCGCGCTTCCATCACATTGATATCAGATACCGAGCTTTCATCACATTGATATCAAATACCGAGCTTCCATCACATTGATATCAAATACCGAGCTTCCATCACACTGATATCTGATATAGAGCTTCCATCACATTGATATAGATACCGATTTCCATCACATTGATATATCATACCGAGCTTTCATCACATTGATATCAAATACCGAGCTTTCATCACATTGATATCAAATACCGAGCTTCCATCACATTGATATCAAATACCGAGCTTCCATCACACTGATGTCTGATACCGAGCTTTCACATTGATATCAAATAACGAGCTTTCATCACATTAATATCAGATACCGAGCTTCCATCACACTGATATCTGATACCGAGCTTTCATCATACCGAGCTTCCATCACATTGATATCAGATACCGAGCTTTCATCACATTGATATCAAATATCGCGCTTCCATCACATTGATATCAGATACCGAGCTTTCATCACATTGATATCAAATACCGAGCTTCCATCACATTGATTCAGATACCGAGCTTTCATCACATTTATATCAAATACCGCGCTTCCATCACACTGATATCAGATACCGAGCTTCCATCACACTGATATCAGATATATACCGAGCTTTCATCACATTGATATCAAATACCGAGCTTCCATCACATTGATATCAGATACCGAGCTTTCATCACATTTATATCAAATACCGCGCTTCCATCACACTGATATCAGATACCGAGCTTCCATCACACATATCATATAACGAGCTTCCATCACACTGACATCAGATACCGAACTTCCATCACATTGATATCAGATATCGAGCTTCCATCACACTGATATCAGATACCGAGCTTCCATCACACTGATATCAGATACCGAGCTTCCGTCACATTGATATCTGATACCGAGCTTCCATCACATTGATATCAGATACCGAGCTTCCATCACATTTATATCAGATATCGAGCTTCCATCGCACTGATATCAAATACCGAGCTTCCATCACACTGATATCTGATATAGAGCTTCCATCACATTGATATCTGATACCGAGCTTCCATCACACTGATATCAGATAACGAGCTTCCATCACACTGATATCAGATAACGAGCTTCCATCACATTTATATCAGATAACGAGCTTTCATCACATTGATATCAGATACCGAGCTTCCATCACACTGGTATCTGATACCGAGCTTTCATTACATCGATATCAGATACCGAGCTTCCATCACATTGATATCAGATAACGAGCTTCCATCACATTGATATGAGATACCGAGCTTTCATCACACTGATATCAGATAACGAGCTTCCATCACATCGATATCAGATACCGAGCTTCCATCACACTGATATCAGATACCGAGCTTTCATCACATCGATATCAAATACCGCGTTTCCATCACACTGATATCAGATAACGAGCTTCCATCACACTGATATCAGATAACGAGCTTCCATCACACTGATATCAGATACCGAGCTTCCATCACACTGATATCAGATAACAGGCTTCCATCACACTGATATCAGATACCGAGCTTCCATCACATTGATATCAGATACCGAGCTTCCATCACACTGATATCTGATACCGACTTCCAACACATTGGTATCAGATTCCGATCTTCCATCACAATGATGCCAGACGCCGAGCTTCCATCACACTGATATCAGATAACAGGCTTCCATCACACTGATATCAGATACCGAGCTTCCATCACATTTATATCAAATACTGAGCTTCCTGCACTGATACCAAATACCGAGCTTCCATCATATTGATATCAGATAACGAGCTTCCATCACATTGATATCAAATACCGAGCTTCCATCACACTGATATCAGCTACCGAGCTTCCATCACATTTATATCAAATACTGAGCTTCCTGCACTGATACCAAATACCGAGCTTCCATCATATTGATATCAGATAACGAGCTTCTATCACATTGATATCAGATACCGAGCTTCCATCCCAGTGATATCTGATATCGAGCTTCCACCACATTGATAGCAGATACCGAGCTTCCATCACACTGATATCAGATAACGAGCTTCCATCACACTGATATCAGATAACGAGCTTCCATCACATTGATATCAAATACCGAGCTTCCATCACATTGATATCAAACACCGAGCTTCCATCACACTGATATCAGATAACGAGCTTCCATCACATTAATATCAAATACCGAACTTCCATCAAACTGATATCAAATAACGAGCTTCCATCACATTGATATCAGATACCAAGCTTCCGTCACATTGATATCTGATACTGAGCTTTCATCACATTTATATCAGATACCGAGCTTCCATCACATTGATATCTGATACTCAGCTATCACATTTATATCAGATACCGAACTTCCATCACATTTATATCAGATACCTAGCTTCCATCACATTGATATTTGATACTGAGCTTCCATCATACTGATATCAGATACCGAGCTTCCATCACAATGATATCAGATAACGAGCTTCCATCGCATTTATATCTTCCTGTACTGATATCAGATACCTAACTCCCATCACATTGATACTAGATACCAAGCTTCCATCAAATTGATATCAGATACCGAGCTTCCATCACACTGATATCAGATACCGAGCTTCCATCACACTGATATCAGATACCGAGCTTCCGTCACATTGATATCTGATACCGAGCTTCCATCACATTGATATCAGATACCGAGCTTCCATCACATTTATATCAGATATCGAGCTTCCATCGCACTGATATCAAATACCGAGCTTCCATCACACTGATATCTGATATAGAGCTTCCATCACATTGATATCTGATACCGAGCTTCCATGACACTGATATCAGATAACGAGCTTCCATCACACTGATATCAGATAACCAGCTTCCATCACATTTATATCAGATAACGAGCTTTCATCACATTGATATCAGATACCGAGCTTCCATCACACTGATATCTGATACCGAGCTTTCATTACATCGATATCAGATACGGAGCTTCCATCACATTGATATCAGATAACGAGCTTCCATCACATTGATATGAGATACCGAGCTTTCATCACACTGATATCAGATAACGAGCTTCCATCACATCGATATCAGATACCGAGCTTCCATCACACTGATATCAGATACCGAGCTTTCATCACATCGATATCAAATACCGCGTTTCCATCACACTGATATCAGATAACGAGCTTCCATCACACTGATATCAGATAACGAGCTTCCATCACACTGATATCAGATACCGAGCTTCCATCACACTGATATCAGATAACAGGCTTCCATCACACTGATATCAGATACCGAGCTTCCATCACATTGATATCAGATACCGAGCTTCCATCACACTGATATCTGATACCGACTTCCATCACATTGGTATCAGATTCCGATCTTCCATCACAATGATGCCAGACGCCGAGCTTCCATCACACTGATATCAGATAACAGGCTTCCATCACACTGATATCAGATACCGAGCTTCCATCACATTTATATCAAATACTGAGCTTCCTGCACTGATACCAAATGCCGAGCTTCCATCATATTGATATCAGATAACGAGCTTCCATCACATTGATATCAAATACCGAGCTTCCATCACACTGATATCAGCTACCGAGCTTCCATCACATTTATATCAAATACTGAGCTTCCTGCACTGATACCAAATACCGAGCTTCCATCATATTGATATCAGATAACGAGCTTCTATCACATTGATATCAGATACCGAGCTTCCATCCCAGTGATATCTGATATCGAGCTTCCACCACATTGATAGCAGATACCGAGCTTCCATCACACTGATATCAGATAACGAGCTTCCATCACACTGATATCAGATAACGAGCTTCCATCACATTGATATCAAATACCGAGCTTCCATCACATTGATATCAAACACCGAGCTTCCATCACACTGATATCAGATAACGAGCTTCCATCACATTAATATCAAATACCGAACTTCCATCAAACTGATATCAAATAACGAGCTTCCATCACATTGATATCAGATACCAAGCTTCCGTCACATTGATATCTGATACTGAGCTTTCATCACATTTATATCAGATACCGAGCTTCCATCACATTGATATCTGATACTGAGCTATCACATTTATATCAGATACCGAACTTCCATCACATTTATATCAGATACCTAGCTTCCATCACATTGATATTTGATACTGAGCTTCCATCATACTGATATCAGATACCGAGCTTCCATCACAATGATATCAGATAACGAGCTTCCATCGCATTTATATCTTCCTGTACTGATATCAGATACCTAACTCCCATCACATTGATACTAGATACCAAGCTTCCATCAAATTGATATCAGATACCGAGCTTCCATCACATTGATATCAGACACCAAGCTTCCATCAACTGATATCTGATACCGGCTTCCATCACGTTGGTATCAGATTCCGAGCTTCCATCACAATGATGCCAGACGCCGAGCTTCCATCACATTGATATCAGATACTGAGCTTCCGTCACCCTGATATTTGATACCGGCTTCCATCACTTTAATATCAGATACCGAGCTTTCATCACATTGACATCTGATACCGGCTTCCATCACATTGATATCTGATACCGGCTTCCATACTTTTGATATCGGATATCGAGCTTCCATCACACTGATATCTGATACCGACTTCCTTCACATTGATATCAGATACCGGCTTCCATCACACTGATATCAGATACCGAGTTTCCATCAAACTGATATCTTATACCGAGCTTCCATCACATTGATATCTTATACCGGATTCCATCACACTGATATCTGATACCGGCTTCCATCACATTGATATCTGATACCGGCTTCCATACTTTTGATATCGGATATCGGGCTTCCATCACACTGATATCTGATACCGACTTCCTTCACATTGATATCAGATACCGGCTTCCATCACACTGATATCAGATACCGAGCTTCCATCAAACTGATATCTTATACCGAGCTTCCATCACATTGATATCTTATACCGGATTCCATCACACTGATATCTGATACCGGGCCTCCATCAAACTAATATCTGATACCGGCTTCCATCACATTGATATCAGATTCCGAGCTTCCATCACAATGATGCCAGACGCCGAGCTTCCATCACATTGATATCAGATAGCGAGCTTTCATCGCATTGATATCATATACCGGGCTTCCATCACATTGCTATCAGATACCAAACTTCCATCACATTGATTTCAGATCCCAAACTTTCATCATATTGATATCAGATACCAAACTTCCATCACATCGATATCATATACCAGGCTTCCATCACATTGATATCAGATACCAAACTTCCATCACATCTATATCAGATACCAAACTTCCATCACATCGATATCAGATTCCAAACTTTCATCACATTGATATCATATCTCCACTCATATAGTTATTTTATCGTTTATGACCCCAAGAGGGTTTTTGAGGAATGATATTGGGAAATAAGCGCTGAAGAACCCTTGTTCATTGTAAAACCATGTGGTTGGGCATGGAAATACCCTGTTATAAGAGTGCAAACAAAACTCTGACGATTTATTTCAATGTGGAGTGAAAAAAATCAGATTTATATTCAAAACCTCTCGAAAAACCAGTGGTAGGGGTCTCCGGTATACTCCACCCGTCTTGTTTTTTTTATTACTTTGGAATGTTTGCTCTCGACACTTGTTCTCTATTAAGCATGTTTTTGGTTCAGTATAACTGAGGATGTTTACCTAAGAATGTGGCGTTCACATCGCTACAAAGAGCACGTGCTTCTTCACATGTCTAACATGTGTAGCATAACTGATGACGTCATACAATGTGTCGGTGATTGAGGATTGAATACAGTTGATGGCGAGTTCTAAGAAAGACTGAAACATTTCTGCTGCTCGTCATCCTGAAAAAAAAAATTCTCTCCGAGTTAAATTTCAGAAGCTCATTCATCATTATTTTTTAAAGCCCGTCATGAGAAGAGGCCGCATAATGCGAAAGCGAGTCCTGTCCGTCTGAGCGTCCGTTTTCGTATCCGTGCGATATCTCCAGTCACAGGTCACGGATTGATACCAAACTATGGGCATACCTAAACTATGGAGCAGAGAGGGTCCAACCTATTCATTTTGAGAAGAAAATGTCACTGTGGCCGAAAAATCATTAAATCATTGAAAACTGTTTGTAAATATATGTTATAAGTACAGTTTATAGATGTGGATTTTGATGACTAAGAAGAAACCTATTGATTTTTACTCCGTGGCCAAATTTGGCTTAAGGGTATTGTCTGCTTGGACTTTCCGTCTGTCTATCCATGGCTTAAGGGTATTGTCTGCTTGGACTTGCCGTCTGTCTATCCATGGCTTAAGGGTATTGTCTGCTTGGACTTGCCGTCTGTCTATCCATGGCTTAAGGGTATTGTCTGCTTGGACTTTCCGTCTGTCTATCCATGGCTTAAGGGTATTGTCTGCTTGGACTTTCCGTCTGTCTATCCATGGCTTAAGGGTATTGTCTGCTTGGACTTGCCGTCTGTCTATCCATGGCTTAAGGGTATTGTCTGCTTGGACTTGCCGTCTGTCTATCCATGGCTTAAGGGTATTGTCTGCTTGGACTTTCCGTCTGTCTATCCATGGCTTAAGGGTATTGTCTGCTTGGACTTTCCGTCTGTCTATCCATGGCTTAAGGGTATTGTCTGCTTGGACTTGCCGTCTGTCTATCCATGGCTTAAGGGTATTGTCTGCTTGGACTTGCCGTCTGTCTATCCATGGCTTAAGGGTATTGTCTGCTTGGACTTGCCGTCTGTCTATCCATGGCTTAAGGGTATTGTCTGCTTGGACTTTCCGTCTGTCTATCCATGGCTTAAGGGTATTGTCTGCTTGGACTTTCCGTCTGTCTATCCATGGCTTAAGGGTATTGTCTGCTTGGACTTGCCGTCTGTCTATCCATGGCTTAAGGGTATTGTCTGCTTGGACTTGCCGTCTGTCTATCCATGGCTTAAGGGTATTGTCTGCTTGGACTTTTCCGTCTGTCTATCCATGGCTTAAGGGTATTGTCTGCTTGGACTTGCCGTCTGTCTATCCATGGCTTAAGGGTATTGTCTGCTTGGACTTGCCGTCTGTCTATCCATGGCTTAAGGGTATTGTCTGCTTGGACTTGCCGTCTGTCTATCCATGGCTTAAGGGTATTGTCTGCTTGGACTTGCCGTCTGTCTATCCATGGCTTAAGGGTATTGTCTGCTTGGACTTGCCGTCTGTCTATCCATGGCTTAAGGGTATTGTCTGCTTGGACTTGCCGTCTGTCTATCCATGGCTTAAGGGTATTGTCTGCTTGGACTTGCCGTCTGTCTATCCATGGCTTAAGGGTATTGTCTGCTTGGACTTGCCGTCTGTCTATCCATGGCTTAAGGGTATTGTCTGCTTGGACTTGCCGTCTGTCTATCCATGGCTTAAGGGTATTGTCTGCTTGGACTTTCCGTCTGTCTATCCATGGCTTAAGGGTATTGTCTGCTTGGACTTTCCGTCTGTCTATCCATGGCTTAAGGGTATTGTCTGCTTGGACTTGCCGTCTGTCTATCCATGGCTTAAGGGTATTGTCTGCTTGGACTTTCCGTCTGTCTATCCATGGCTTAAGGGTATTGTCTGCTTACTTTCCGTCTGTCTATCCATGGCTTTGGACTTGACTTGCTGTCTGTCTATCCATGGCTTAAGGGTATTGTCTGCTTGGACTTTCCGTCTGTCTATCCATGGCTTAAGGGTATTGTCTGCTTGGACTTTCCGTCTGTCTATCCATGGCTTAAGGGTATTGTCTGCTGACTTGCCGTCTGTCTATCCATGGCTTAAGTATTGTCTGCCGTCTGTCTATCCATGGCTTAAGGGTATTGTCTGCTTGGACTTTTCCGTCTGTCTATCCATGGCTTAAGGGTATTGTCTGCTGACATCCACTTGGACTTGCCGTCTGTCTATCCATGGCTTAAGGGTATTGTCTGCTTGGACTTGCCTGCTGTCTATCCATGGCTTAAGGGTATTGTCTGCTTGGACTTTCCGTCTGTCTATCCATGGCTTAAGGGTATTGTCTGCTTGGACTTTCCGTCTGTCTATCCATGGCTTAAGGGTATTGTCTGCTTGGACTTTCCGTCTGTCTATCCATGGCTTAAGGGTATTGTCTGCTTGGACTTGCCGTCTGTCTATCCATGGCTTAAGGGTATTGTCTGCTTGGACTTTCCGTCTGTCTATCCATGGCTTAAGGGTATTGTCTGCTTGGACTTTCCGTCTGTCTATCCATGGCTTAAGGGTATTGTCTGCTTGCACTTTCCGTCTGTCTATCCATCTTGCCTGTGAAACAATATCTCTTGAAGGATTATAGCCAAGCTTCTCAGTTCATAACTGGTGATGGGTCAGAAGCCTAATGAAGGTGACTGACCTTGGGTGACCTATTTTGTCTAGGTCAAATGATAGTATTGGTGATAACTTTTAGAGGATTACATCTAAGCCCTTCAAATTCATACTACATATGCAACTGGTGATGAAGCAGAAGCCATTCCAATTTGACTGAACCTGACCTCTTTTAGCAAGGTCAAATTACAGTTAATGCAGTATCTCAGGGGATATGGTTAGGCTCTCCAAATTTACATTACAGGACACATGCAACTGGTGATTGCTTAGAGGCATCTTCAAGTTGACCGACCTTGACCTATATTATCAAAGTCAAACTCTAGCTAATGTAATATTTTTACGATTATAGCTAGGCTTTCTAAATTCATGCTTCTGGTGATGGACTAGAAGCAAAAACAAATTGATCGACCTTATTTTTTCAAGGCCAAATTCAAATGATGTAGGAAGTTTCGTAAAATTATAGCTATAGGTTTTCCCACATTCAGGCCAGATGTAACCATGGTAACGGATGACGGATCACTATTGAAGATGAACATGACCAACTTGTTCTGAGTCAAATGACGATAATATGTAACGATATTTTATGGAGAATCATTGCTAGATTCAAACTTTTTGTCTCAAAGTTTTGGTTTCTCCAGTCAAAGGTGAACACGGGCTCTTGATTTCAATTCGGAAAAGGTCAAGTAATTTTAAAGCAACAATCATACTTTCTTGCTCTGTACTTCAGTTCAAAACGCAGTGTGAGCCGCTGACCGAATTATTAAGTTTGTAAACGCCCGTCGTTAAGCCAGGGCCCCTTGGGCTCTTGGTATGCATTGAGGAAATTCGATATCTGCCCGGATAATTGCCGGAGGGTATCACTCTACATGTGTGCGAGGTCGCAATAATTACTTCCGTGGAAAGTTTAGGTTATACTGATATTTTATTTTTAATGTAAAAAAAAAAAAAATAATAATAATAATAATTAAGAAAATAATAGCGGCGATGTGACGCAATCAAAATCGACAATTAATGTAAAGTTTAAGAGACTGACTCATATGTATATTACACAAGTTATAATAACCTGAGCTCACAAATAATATTACATTTATCCTTCTCCTGACGATGGTTCTATCGGCAAATAGCCCTCAACATATATAGTTACTCGTCGAGCTTAGTAGTACCGTAAATGATATTGTTGTTTTCATGGCCATTCACATTTTCCTCACAAAATTTATTTGACGTCGATATTACGCCAGAACTATAAATTTCTCCGACAGCTTCCAGAATTAAAATAATATAATAAAGTTTGCAAGATAAGATCTTCTTGCTAAAATTAACTGCCTTTCTTGGATGTTATAAATAATTGTTATGATCACGGGCTGTCCGATTTGTCTGCTTCATCTGTAATTGAACAAACACCCGCTTAAGGCTATAAAAGAAGTAATTTATTTCTGGCCAAAGACCCTCGAAAAAAGTATTGTGGTGACGCGGCTAATGTTTATTTTATTTATTCCGATGATATATGTTATATCATAGTATGTCATTCCTGAAATCAGAAACATTACTTTCCGAAAACTATTTCAACAGCTAACAAACTTTTTCAACATTTAACATCATATTTGGAAAGAAGGGGAGATAACCAGTCTAAATTTTTATTAACGTAAGAATGGCGGCGCTCCCTCTGCCGGTGTTCATATCTGCACAGATGCGACATTCAGTCAATTTAAGCCTGGTACACACGACTCAATTTTGCAATGTTTGACGTTAACTGGTCCATCTGTTTTGCGAAAAAAAACCCACGAACACCTATCATAGCCAGAAATACGTTTCCCTGTGTACACGACGTCATAAAAAAGAAGTCTCTCCAACGGAGCTACGCAAACGCATTGAAGGGTCGATCTTTCCTCCACAACGTGCACTGTGTTAAATAGAGCCGTATCGAAACTGTGGATAACAATAACAAGTACAAGAAGCAGATTAGGGCCTGATCCAGGCCGTTTTTGAACCCGTTATAACAAGTTTGGGCGCCATGAAGTTGGGCGCCCAAATAAAAAAAGAGAGGAAAAAAACCCATTTTTTTTATTTCTTTTTTATTATACGCCCGCCAAAAGGCGGACGTATTATGTGATGGCGGTTTCCGTCCGTCTGTCCGTGTGTCCGTCCGTCCCTCGTGTCCGGTCTATATCTGGGACAGTTTTCTATCTACAGTTCTAATTTTTGGTGAGTGGATACCCTATTGGGAGACGATGTGTCGCGTACCAAAATCAAGGTCGAGGTCAGAGGTCAAAGGTCACTGGCCTCAAAAACAGGAAATCACTGAAGCGTTCGTGTCCGGTCTATATCTGTGAACGTTTTCTATCCACAGTTGCAATTTTTTGTGAGTGGATACGCTAGGCAGAGACGATGTGTTGCGTACCAAAATTAAGGTCGAGGTCAGAGGTCAAAGGTCACTGTTGCCTAAAATCAGGAAATTGTTGATCATCGACAGTTTTCTATCTACAGTTCTAATTTTTGGTGTGTGGATGCCCTAGGGGGGACCGATGTGTTGCATACCAAATGTAGGTCTAGGTCAGAGGTCAACGGTCAGTGTGACTGAAAAATCAGGAAATCATTAAAAATTTCTAATTTTTTGTGAGTGGATTCAATAGGGGGAAATGAAGTGTCGCATACCAAAAAATAGGTCAAGGTCAAAGGTCACTGTGACCCCAAAATCAGGAAATTATTAAAAATATTTTTTTTTTGTGTCAGTAGATACATTAGTGGGACACGATGTGTCACCTACCAAAATGTAGGTCAAGGTCAAAGGTCAAGGTCACTGTGACCCCAAAATCGTGAAATTGTTAATAATCATGATTTTTTGAGTCCATTGACAATTACAGGGAGCCATTTTGTCATCTACCAAAATTTAGGTCCAGGTCAATGTGCAAGGTCACTGTGACCCCAGAATCAAGGTCAAAGATCAGTGTGACCCAAAATTAAGGAAATAAAAATTACTAATTGTTTGTGAGTGGATTCAATAGGGGGAAATGAAGTGTCGCATACCAAAAATTAGGTCAAGGTCAAAGGTCACTGTGACCCCAAAATCAGGAAATGATTAAAAATAACAATTTTTGTGTCAGTAGATACATTAGTGGGACACGATGTGTCACACACCAAAATGTAGGTCAAGGTCACTGTGACCCCAAAATCATGAAATTGTTAAAAATCATGATTATTTGTGTCCATTGAGAAATTACGGGGAGACGGTTTGTCATTCAAGTACCAAAATTTAGGTCAAGGTCAATAGTCAAGGCCTCAAAATCATGAAATTCATAAAAATCATGATTTGTTTGTGTCCATTGATACATTGAGGGAAGACGATGTGTCGTGTACCAATATTTAGGTCAAGGTTAAGGTCACTGTGACCCCAAAATCAGGAAATCATTAAAAATAACTTATTTCCCTTATTAAAGGGACAGTATGTGTTTCATACCAAAATGTGGGTCAAAGGTCAAGGTCACTGTGACCCCAAAATCAAGAAATCATTAAAAGTCACATTTTCATATGCCTGTCGATTGTGCGTTCTGTCCATTCATCCATTAACATTTGTTGTCCATGCGATATCTGTAGTTTCGAGGTAAAGAGGACCCATACATTTTGAGATCAATTTGTCAAAATTTGATCTCCAGTGCCCCAAAACTGAATCAAGTTTAGCTGACTCTACAGTGTATGTGTTACATGTAGGTTGGAATATTCAGAGTTCTCTTCCATACATGTACATGTATATGGCATTTGTCCTGTGAAGTTGTCTCCCATGTTTGCACCTTGGGCTCTTGTTTTCTATGTTTTTATTTTTTAGCAAATTCCCTCTCTGAACAGGCTGAAACCAAAACTAATGCAAGTACTGTTGCCAAATATTAAGTTATCAGGCTGTATTTATAGACCATGTAATACTCCCACAGCTTCCATGGGCTTCGACAGTCTCACATCGCGGCCTATTTCACTATAAATTATCACACTCTGCGCCATGTAAGGGTGCCCAAACTAAAAGTCTAGATCAGGGACTGCAGATCAATTACCATGATTTATTTTTTACCCCTCGGCCATTTTGGCCTCGGGGTATTGTCGTCGCCATGTACGTCCGTCCGTCTGTCCGTACGTCCGTACGTCCGTCCGTCCGTTACCGCATTTTAGGCAAAACCGCTTGAGACACAACCACCAAATTTTCAACACTTACTTATCTAGTGCTACGCCAGACGCCTATCGAAAGTGGCTCCCCTCGGCCCATATTTTACAGAGTTCTGCCCCTTTACACATATATTAATTTCTGTTTCTGTCCTATATGCCTGAATGTAACCAGCTATATCTGCAGAACTGTGTTCGGTATAGCTATTATATTTTGGAAACTTATTTATATTGTTGTATTCTACAAGCCAACAAAGGATTATTCGCCTCGGCTTATGGAGTTATGCCCCTTTCGGATGTAGTAATCTCCGATTTTGTTATTTGTAGCTGAATGTACAAGTTATTTCTGCAGATCCGTGTTCGGTACAGCTTACTCGTCTCGGTTCTTATTTCACAAAGTGCTAAGTCAGACGCCTTTCGAAAGTGGCTCCCCTCGGCTCATATTTTACAGAGTTATGCCCCTTTACAGATATATTAATTTTTATTTCTGTCCTACATGCCTGAATGTAACCAACTATATCTGCAGAACTGTGTTTGGTATAGCTACTATATTTTGGAAACTTATTTATATTGCTGTATTCTACAAGCCAACAAAGGATTATTCGCCTCGGCTTATGGAGTTATGCCCCTTTCGGATGTAATAATCTCCGATTTTGTTATCTATACTTGAATGTACAAGTTATATCTGAAGATCCGTGTTTGGTACAGCTTATTCGTCTCGGTTCTTATTTTACACTAGTGCTAAGTCAGACGCCTATCGAAAGTAGTTCCCCTCGGCCCAAACTTTACAGAGTAATGCCCCTTTACTGATATATTAATTTCTATTTCTGTCCTATATGCCTGAATGTAACCAACTATATCTGCAGAACTGTGTTCGGTATTGCTACTATATTTTGGAAACGTATTTATATTGTTGTATTCTACCAACCAACAAAGGATTACTCGCCTCGGCTTATGGAGTTATGCCCCTTTCGGATGTAATAATCTCAGATTTTGTTATCTGTAGCTGAATGTACAAGTTAGTCTGTAGATCCGTGTTCGGTACGGCTTATTTGTCTCGGTTCTTATTTTACAGAGTGGTAAGTCACATGCCTATCGAAAGTGGCTCCCCTCGACCCATATTTTACAGAGTTATGCCCCTTTACAGATATATAATTTTTCTATTTCTGTCCTATATGCCTGAATGTAACTAACTACCGGTATATCTTCATCATCCCATATAGAACTATCTCTTCCCCAATTCACACAACACATGGGTCTCTATCACTTGGGGAAAGCCGAGGGGTTTTGATTAGATCAATCTCATGTTTCAGAATGCCCCAGATTTTCAATATAGCAGGTCATATGAAAAGATGATCCCTGTTGCAAAAAAGCAGCGATATCATTCTATAATCGAGTATAAACGTGTATGGACGAGACTACCACAACAATAACTGGTTACGCATACACACACGATCTAAGAAACTGGACAACTGGAGAATTCCTATAAAATTGTGATCAGTCGTTCACACGGATACATACAAACTGGACAACTGGAGAATTCCTAGAAAATTGTGATCAGTCGTTCACACGGATACATACAAACTGGACAAGGAAAACTTAGTCGTGTGTACCAGGCCTATAGCGGCTTCTCTATGGTTCCTTCATTGTTTGCCATCGAAATTCTCTGTCAGTTTGGTTGCGACAATCTGAAAGTCTTAGAAATCGACCACCCTCTGTTAGAGGAAACATATAACGTTTATGATACCGAAGGAACGTGTCGATGTTTGTAGTTCCAGTCTTAAATAGTCGGTGTGGGTAATTGTGATCTTTCTGTCCTAATTTCCTGATGATCGGTGAAGACTTTTTAATTGAGAACGAATTTCAACTCCATTGTACCCTGAGCTTGGATGTGTCGTCTACATGGAAGGCTTAGTATAGGGAAGGATAGTGTCACAGCTTTAGGTTTGACGAGATCGATGCCTAATTAAAAATGCTGTTTATTGGTTAACGGTTCTGTGATATTTTGTTAAATGTTTAAGTGTCTATACTGTCTCTCAGCCCTCTATCTTCACCCGAATTCAGTTCCTAGTTTAAATACGTTATCTGAGTGAACTTGGATGTATTGCAAATATACATCTAAAATTGAAGCTATGAATAACTCTCGTGCGATCTCTTCGAATAACGCGAGACCTTCACTCGTCGTTCATGACCACTTCTCTCTTGCAGGAAACAAGCCTATGTTTATGTATACTGTGATTGTCTTTTTGAATTTGGTGCTAATACTGTTATATGGAATATGGAATAGGTCTTTGGATTATGGACGCGGATATTCTCTAATGGACGACGGCTGGATTATGAATGACGGACTAGACGCTTGTAATTCGAGGTTCATTAAAATATGAGGACCAGTGTATACATTTAGAATACGACTAAATGAAAAGAAATATATATATATTAAACTTTGAACACTGCTGTTCTTATTTAATCAAGAACACAAAAGGAGTGTTCTAAAACTGTTACATTGGAACACGTTTGTTTGATGTTCTCGTGTTCTGGTGTGCAGTGTCTTTACAATTTGAATACCAGTTTTCACCATTAGAATACGACTAAATGGAGATAAAAATGTTCTGATTTTGAGCAGTGCTGGTTTTATTTATTCAAGAACACCAACAGATTGTTCAATACTGTTAAATTGAAACACCTTTTGGTGTTCTAAAATTTAACACTTTTGTTTAGTGTGCCCAGTTTGCAAATGAGTATTTCCAGTTTTAGCTCTCGTGAGATGACGTCGTTAGGACGTCGTCCAGTTATGTGAAAACATGACCATCAGTGGGCCTATATGAT
Organism: Hanleya hanleyi; assembly: GCA_036873755.1. Classification (NCBI taxonomy): domain Eukaryota; kingdom Metazoa; phylum Mollusca; class Polyplacophora; order Lepidopleurida; family Hanleyidae; genus Hanleya; species Hanleya hanleyi. Next base: position 19,830 of record JAVTVY010038539.1, on the reverse strand, counting down.
ATCTTTTGTTTACGGAGATTGGTAGGCTTTAGCGTAAAAAGAGGCTGGAGAATGCTTTCCCGCAAGTTCCGATCTACCTACGCTACACCATGAAAGAGAACATCTTGTCCCGAGATACATCATCCACGTCGGTCTCTGGGAATTGAATGGTTTTGGGGACATCATCAGCTCATTGAATATACATCTTATGAAAGTTTGATATCCATAATTCTTGATCGGTTTCATTGTGAAGGACATTTCATCGTGTATATCGTCATTATAAGAGAAGCACATCTTTCTAAATGTCGCAAATTCTGTTACTTTGGAGTAATCTTCAATTCCTGTGACTCACTTCGGTGTAAACGACAGTAAGAACTGAACATCGCGTCTTACAGAACAAAAACTCAACCCCTTATGTTGCATTGCTCGTGTCAGTATTTTGATTGATGGTAAATTACGTATAAAACCTGTTTCTAATTGTTGACAGGATAAGTTTTTCTACTGTTCATCCTATATAATGACTTAATTGTGGGTTTCACGACTGATAGCTTCGCCTAATGAGAGGGATATACATCACTTATTGCAGTGCTTAACCAAAACTCGCCGACTAATCACGTCGTTTAGATGGTGATCATTCTTAGCTATGTCTGGCCGGCAAACACTTCACCCCGGGGAATGTTGTCCATGAAATGCCCGGAAGAGGCACACACGCCATCACTACCAAGCACGTGGCGAGTGGTGCGCGCGAGATAATCGTCCGGTAACGAGGGAAACACGGCACTCCAACTAATATCTAGTATGTCTTTGTCCAACACGATCACGCTTCGTCCAACCTGTCAATAAATACTCTATGACGGGTCAAGTGGTCAATCTAAGCTATTATCGAGTAGCTGGTCATGAAATCAGAGCTTTTCTCCACATTTCGGCCATCTCGATATTCACAGATTTCCACTTGTCCGAACGGATGCCATGATTTGACTGGTCACTCTATGCAATGGTCAAATGCTGGACATCGCAGGTTCCGCAAACAATGGTCCTTTTATTTAACTGTCGGAAATCTTTTTTTTTGACGAGTCTTGCAGAGAAACATCATCATGATCTGTACTGGTTCTTTTAAGCACGAATCTTGGTTTGCTATCTCAATTAGCTCTATTCTATATGTCTTTTTGACTCACTGCATGCTCAACATGGAAAAGGCGAATAAGCAGCAGAAGGACCGGCTTGATCTGTTGCCAGCTATGAATATATACGAGAAAGTTATAGGATGATGAGATCGACTGACTCTCAATTATTGTACCACAGACATGTCTGATCAACTGACCTTCCTGGGAAGAGGGTTATAATTAATCTCTAAATGGCCTTACGAAAAATAGGACAATCGAAACATAATGACCGTTTTGAACGCTGTCCGTTTACCTTCAAGGGTTGTCTCAGTGAGCTTTGATACTATACAGCTTTATATTGAATTTTCTTCCGTTCACTTGATTTCCCCATCATGAAGTCTACTCTAACAGTATTTTCGTTATTTTGGGATAAACCTATCTTAGAATAGCACAAATTCTAGTGCTGTAAAATTGGTCGAGTCCCTTGCGGGATTCGACCCAGCCACCCCAGAGTCAGGCACCTAATCGCCAGCACTGTATGTCGGCGATCTAAATCACTCGGCCAACGGGCCTTCCACAAAACAGGAGGCAGCATGTAATCCCAAAATAACAAAAATATTGTTATACGATCACTTCCTAAATGATACAAATAATTCTACTCTAGTTTGAGTGAGGAGTAGTTTAAAAGCGGCGAGACGCTGATCAAGTTTTGTTGCTTCGAACTTCATTTGACAACGCCAGACAAATCACATCACCAGCGCTCTAGATCAGAAATGATAGCGATGGGACCTTACCCGGTTAGAGTCAACCGTCACAGTTCTTGTTGTGTCTGTACCGCTATAGTCCGTTTCGGTTCACAGCGCGGTCATATACTTATATGTAACCAGCGAGTCTGTCTGTGTGTCGCACGTCATGTGCGGGAAGTTGATGTGAATTACAGTTGTGTTTCGAACACGAGTTTCTGAGTGTTTATTCTTAGATACGAACATTACATTGGCGACGAGGAAAACGTTAAGAACATTGGGAACATGGCGAAAGTACTGGATATTCCACCTGTTGCGGCATTTGACTGTTCTGGCGATATCAGCGGACTTGCACCTCGTTGGGAGGCTTGGCGCCAGTGAACTATTAGATGGATATTTCAAGCCGAAGAAGAATCTAACATTTGAAAGACATATGTTTCGACAAGCAACTCAAGACCCAGGTGAGAGTATTGATTCTTTTGTTACCAGGCTACGCAAGTTAGCGGCTACGTGTGAGTTTGAAAATTTAGCCGAAGCCATGATCTGTGATTAAATAACTGACAAATGCTCTTCATCACAGCTGAGACGTCGTTTATTACGTCAGACAAATTTAACATTGGAACTTGCCCAGAGTATCGCTAGAACTATGGAAGCTGCAGATAAACATGCATCTGAAATGGAAAATGGTGCAGGGGCTAGTAAACATGCTTCTGTAAATGCTGTTCACCACAAAACAAACAAAAGGGGTACTCTACCATCTAACAGGCAGCATTTTCCACAGCGTTCACAACGCCAATGTTTTCGTTGTGGACATACATCGCACATCGCAAAAGACTGTACATACGCAAAGGAGAAACAATGTTATTCGTGTGGAAAAATTGGGCATCTTCAAGTTATGTGCAAATCTGGACAGCACAAGTCCAAAAGTAGAGTAAAAATGGGAGTCCCGAGTCAAGGGAAACAGAAACGGGGTAACAGCAATGTACATTTTTTACAACAGTTTTCTGAAGCTGATTCATCAGACGATGAATATGTGTTCACTGTTAAACCTTCATCACTGGATTCCGGGAAAATAACGGTTCTTGTCGCAAATACTCCTGTAGAAATGCTGATCGATTCCGGTGCAACCGCGAATATCGTTGGCGCTGATGTCTGGCAAGAGCTTTCAAAACAGGATGTCAAACTAGAACAGACTATGACGAAACTGTATCCTTATGGTTCAGGTAAACCATTGGATGTGAAAGGGAAATTTCAGGCTACTGCAAAAACTGATAACATTTCTGTTACAGCAGATTTCATTGTTGTTCATGGTTCGAGCGTTCCATTGCTAGGTCGTGAAACCGCAATCGAACTTGGACTGTTACGCGTGGGACCACAAGTAAATGTGCTCACAGAAGAGTCTGATATTGTCAAAAAGCACAGTGCTTTGTTTTCCGGGTTGGGAAAATTGAAAAATTTCCAGGCCAAGATTCACGTGAACCCTGATGTGAAACCGGTAGCCCAACCACTACGACGCTTACCGTTCAACGTTAGACAAGCAGTGTCTGACAAAATTGCAGAGTTGGAGCGTCTCGAAGTTATTGAGAAGGTTAAAGGCCCAACACCATGGTTATCACCCTTAGTAGTTGTTCCAAAACCAAACGGCGAAGTGCGCGTTTGTGTCGACATGCGCAGAGCCAATGAGGCAGTTATTAGAGAGAGACATCCAATACCGACTATTGATGAAGTTCTTAATGACATGAATGGGGCCACAGTGTTTTCGAAGCTCGACCTCAAATGGGGGTATCATCAGATCGAATTGGATGAGGAGTCGCGGCAAATAACATGTTTTTCCACTTCGGAAGGTGTCTACAGGTACCGTAGGCTAATGTTTGGCATTTCCTCGGCTCCAGAAATGTACCAAAACATCATCCAGCAAACTCTTCAAGACTGTGAAGGAGTACGGAACATTTCCGATGATTGCGTCATATTTGGTATGACACAAGCTGAGCATGATGCACGCCTCGAAAAGGTATTGAATCGCCTAGAGGAGGTAGGATTAACCCTCAACCTGGCAAAATGCAGATTCAACATGAGTCGACTGGTATTCATGGGCCATGTCCTTTCTGCTCGTGGCATCGGTCCAGATGATGAGAAAATCAAGGCCGTGATGGATTTCGACAGCCCAGCAATGCAGCAGAAGTGAGAAGTTTTCTCGGACTGGCTAACTACATGAGTCGTTTCATTGCTGACTTCGCTACAGTGGCTGAACCACTGAGGCGACTTACTCGAGCTAAATCAGGATGGCACTGGGGTAGAGAACAAACTGATGCTTTTGAGGAGCTCAAACAGAGATTGTCCAGCGCGGACGTGATGGCCTATTACAGTGGCAAGGCTCGTACTCAAGTGGTGGTCGATGCTAGTCCCGTCGGTCTAGGGGCTATTCTGATGCAGGAGCAACCAGATGGATATTTTCGACCAGTAGCCTATGCTAGTCGATCGCTGACAGATGTCGAAAGGCGATATAGTCAGACGGAAAGAGAAGCTTTGGCCGTTGTGTGGAGTTGCGAACGGTTCCACATCTACCTGTGTGGAATGGAGTTTGAAATGATTACGGATCACAAACCCTTAGAAGTGATCTACAGTGCATCGTCAAAACCTCCGGCTCGCATAGAAAGATGGGTATTACGGTTACAACCCTACAAGTTCACAGTCCACTATCGACCTGGAAAGACGAACGCAGCAGATGTGTTGTCTAGACTGCTACGTGTGAAACAGAGTGAGCGCGAGAAACGGAATGTCGCGGAGGAGTACATAAACTATGTGGCAAGAAACGCTGTGCCACAAGCAATGAGTCTAAGTGAAATAGGCCAGGCAACCGAACGCGATTGTCTTCTCCAACAAGTGAAAAACTGTATTCAGACACGTCACTGGTCTAGGTGTGACGCCAGATTATCCGCGTACAAAACTGTTCGCGACGAACTCTCTGTGTACAATGACGTGATCTTGAGAAGTTCCAGGTTGGTGATACCAGAAACACTTCAGTCTAAGGCTCTACAAGTTGCACATGAAGGTCACCAGGGGATCGTTCGCACAAAGCAGCGGTTGAGAGAAACTGTTTGGTGGCCAGGGATTGACCGATATGTCGAAAAACTAGTCGCGCACTGCCCAGCATGTCAAGTGGTTGGTTCGCCACCCCCACCCGAACCAATACTGTCTACGGAATTGCCTGATAAACCGTGGCAGGACATTTCGTTGGATTTTCTCGGGCCGTTCCCAAGCGGAGATAGTCTGCTTGTAGTTGTCGACCTGTTCTCTCGTTGGCCAGAGGTAGCACTGATGAAATCGGTCACGTCAACTGCTTTGATCGGGTCGTTGGAAAAGATATTCGCGCGACAAGGATATCCTGAGACTATAACGAGTGACAATGGACCACAAATAGTCTCTGAGGAATTTCAGAAGTATATGTCAGAAATTGGGGTGAAACACAGGAATGTTACGCCCTAATGGCCGCAAGCAAACGGCACTGTTGAGAGACTGAATAGAACACTGTTGAAGTCCATTCGCACAACATGCACAGAATCCAGAGACTGGAAAAAGGCACTGCCAAAGTTTCTGTTGGCATACAGAACCACACCGCACGCGACTACAGGTGTTAGCCCTGCAGAGTTACTATGTGGACGGAAATTCAGAACGAAACTTCCGCGGATTCCAGACTCCAGAAAACACAGCCACAGGAATTCGCGTCTCCGAGACCAATCTCAGAAGAAGAAGGGAAAGGTCTACTCAGATAAGAAGCGCGCAGCGAGGCGTTCTCCGATTCAGGTTAGGAATACGGTCCTCCTGATGCAAAAGCGAAAAAACAAACTGACTTCAATGTTTGAGAGAGATCCCTACATGGTAACAGAGCGGAATGGAAATTCAGTAACTCTTGAGAACAAGGGACGGCAGATTCGCCGAAATGTGTCCCATGTGAAATTATTCCTTGGTGGTTCGAAATTGGATGTTCCGGATTGTGTGGATGACGACTCCAGCATCGACGATGTTGATGTTGACTGTAACAATCAACCAGACCCTGAGCCAATCCAGAGGTCTCGACGCCATACCAGGCAACTACGTTATCTTCAGGATTATGTGACCTGAGTCAATTCATTTGTGACAGTATCCAAAGTGTCCAAAAAACCTAATGCGATATCATTGACTTTTGAATAAGTTAACACTTTGAACTACTAGTGAATTAACGTTAATGGAGTTGAAAGTTAAAAGATAACATAAGAAATCAGTTCTTTATATTTTTGGTTTTATTCAGACATGGACATGATACACAAAGTTGACAATCTTGAACTTCGGAAAGCATTGACAATTAGTGTTGATGAACATTGACAGTTTAAAGTTTTAATCGATGGACTATCGAAGTAACATTTACATTGTTCCAGTTTCATAGTTAACATGGTTATTGCATGTATATTCATTCAGATATTTTGGCCAGATAACTTCGAACACATCCTATAAGTAACATAGTGATTACATTCAGATTTAGTTGCAATCTAAAAGGAGGAGGGATGTTGTGTCTGTACCGCTATAGTCCGTTTCGGTTCACAGCGCGGTCATATACTTATATGTAACCAGCGAGTCTGTCTGTGTGTCGCACGCCATGTGCGGGAAGTTGATGTGAATTACAGTTGTGTTTCGAACACGAGTTTCTGAGTGTTTATTCTTAGATACGAACATTACAGTTCTCTATAGCAATAGCCGATATTATCACGATCGAATGCACCTATAATGAGAAATTGATATTTGAAGCGGCATTATACGAATATTTTTTCACGAAAAAGATTCAGTTCACTACCGAAATATTCGTTACAAAACGCTTGTATGGGAAGGTATGGGATGTCCCTAACCTGCTTATTTCACGTGACCTGAGCTAGTCTATGCAACGCATAATTTGGAAGGGCTCGAAGGCGTATTGCTGATCCACACTGAAGTCATAAATTTCAAACATCTGCTTGACAGGAATCCTTATCCAAAAAAAGTATCCATCCGCTTACTCGGTAACACTGATATGAATCGGACATAAAAACGGGGAATATGGCTCTATTTGTGTTTTGCCGGAAATCAGTTCCCTTTACCGGAAGTTGAAACAGATGGTATCGTTCTTTCTTAATTTCTTCAATAGATTGTCGTTATTGGCACCATTTACGTTGAAGGAATATGCAGAATTGGTATATTTCCTGGCAGTTTAACAGTTGTCACGAGTTATGCCGATGGGTGAAACGAAAATTTATGAGCCTTGCCCGATTTTAATACAGGATGGAGTTTTTCAAAAAAGATGAAGGAGGTTTAAGGAGGATTGCACGTCTTTCGTTCTCAGTTTCAATGGCTCACTTGTCACCTGAAATAATGGCACGAGCATTCAGGAAATATATACCTTTACAGGGTTTTGTTGACGATTTTACAAGTATTTATGGACGAAGATCCGAACGCTTGCCTGCTTTCAGCCGCACATAATTCTGTGTGGACTGCACAATTGAGCCAGGCGCAGACGAGAGACAAACCCTGAGACAACCCTGAGAGGCCTCTCGTGTGGTTTTAGCGCACATGGTGAGCAAAAGGATCACCGGATTGATTCCAGTTCCTGTGAAGACCCTTCTTCGAGATATGTGATCTTGCATGTGAACGGAACCGCGTAAAAATGGCCATTTTGAACAGCCGCACGTAAAAATCACGTGAATATAAGAAAGGTTTCCATTGACCGGCGGAATAAACCTGCTAAGCTGTTAGCTTAAGTTCGCTGCACATGATGAGCATTTGGCCTGGTTCCCGAGTGTGAATAGGAATAGGACTCCCCCCGTGGGATCCCGGGTGTTAGAAGGAATGTGGTTTCCTGGTGTGAAAAGCAATAGGAATCAAACGTCGTGATATGACTGAAATAGTGTCGAAAGCGGTGTTAAATCATATTCACTCACTCACTAAGTAACAATTATCAAACAATATTTTGCCCAGGCCCTCGCGTGGCGAAAATATCATCAAAATATGACCGCTCACGAGAGCTAGCCCCTGCGACAACAGGAACTTGATGCCGTTGACTCAGGAGATAGCTCTCGTGTGCGCCGGGCTTTTTGCTCAGTCTAACTTAAGTGCCCTTTTCGTCAGAGTTCTCTCGGTTTCATTGCAAATTGTCCAGTATACACATGTCTAGAGCATACTGCGTTCTCCCCTTATCATTACTGCTGATGATTAATTTCAGATGAACAGAAATATTTGATACACGGTGCAACTTTTACGATGTCTGAACAACCCTTAGTGGACCACATGTGATAACATTGTTAGGTTCGGGCATGTGTATGCATGTGTATGCCCGAGATAACAGACGCTTAAAACACGAACTATACTAATGGGTATCCATTCTTTAACAGTTTCTGTGAACGGTCGGAAACCGAATGAGAGCTTGGCAATTAACTCACCGTTTGTGCGGAAATCTCTGCGCACAATAGGCAGAGCCCGACGTGCGTTGCGTGGGGATAATGCTTTCTATTCCGAATGGGTTTGGAAACAAATGTAACTGGATAACAGTAACTAAGGCGTTGTTCTATTAGATGTTTATGAGACACACAATTGTTAATTCTCTCGCGTGAACAGTTGACATTTAAATGACCTGCACTAATTAGCGATAATAGCGGCCAAATGCCAGATTGAGTTTCCCCAAACCTCGCAGGAATACATCCAGGAATATATACTGACTGCAGCAGTTCGCCCTCATAAAATCGGATATGGCCTTGTGTAAACTGTGGGGCCCTTAGAGCAAAGAAAACCATACGCCGGTCTTCAATAACAAGTGTACTGTCTGAACCTCATGGTCTTCTCTCATGTTAGTTTCGCTTATGATATTATAGCAACATGTGCACATCTGGTCAGTGTAATATTTCGCTATTTTTCAGTTTGCCAATTTCTGCAGTCAAAGCTAGATAGGCAAAGTATTTTTGTAAATTAAAGCCGAAAATGATTAGCTGTGCATATGGCGTTTAATATGCACTAGGTAAACTCCTACACAATGGATAAGTTTGCACGTACGGACACTTGTAATCGATTAGATCATATTAAGTAAGCTTTGTATCTCAGGCAATGCTGTTTAAAATAACTCATCAACCTGGGTCCGTAAGGATCAAGAAAGAATGTATACAATTGCCAATGGCAAGCGTCAGATCCGACATTCCATTTTCAGCCATATAATATGTTCTTTACATAGAATCCTAATAACTGATAATAGTTCTTTATCCAAATGAATTTCCAAGTCGTTTTCCTGAGTTTGTCTCAGTCACACTTTGATTGTCTCAGTCACACTTTGATTGTCTCAGTCACACTTTGATTGTCTCAGTCACACTTTGATTGTCTCAGTCACACTTTGATTGTCTCAGTCACACTTTGATTGTCTCAGTCACACTTTGATTGTCTCAGTGACACTTTGATTGTCTCAGTCACACTTTGATTGTCTCAGTCACACTTTGATTGTCTCAGTCACACTTTGATTGTCTCAGTCACACTTTGATTGTCTCAGTCACACTTTGATTGTCTCAGTCACACTTTGATTGTCTCAGTCACACTTTGATTGTCTCAGTCACACTTTGATTGTCTCAGTCACACTTTGATTGTCTCAGTGACACTTTGATTGTCTCAGTGACACTTTGATTGTCTCAGTCACACTTTGATTGTCTCAGTCACACTTTGATTGTCTCAGTCACACTTTGATTGTCTCAGTCACACTTTGATTGTCTCAGTCACACTTTGATTGTCTCAGTCACACTTTGATTGTCTCAGTCACACTTTGATTGTCTCAGTCACACTTTTGATTGTCTCAGTCACACTTCTTTGATTGTCTCAGTCACACTCTTTGATTGTCTCAGTCACACTTTGATTGTCTCAGTCACACTTTGATTGTCTCAGTCACACTTTGATTGTCTCAGTCACACTTTGATTGTCTCAGTCACACTTTGATTGTCTCAGTCACACTTTGATTGTCTCAGTCACACTTTGATTGTCTCAGTCACACTTTGATTGTCTCAGTCACACTTTGATTGTCTCAGTGACACTTTGATTGTCTCAGTCACACTTTGATTGTCTCAGTCACACTTTGATTGTCTCAGTCACACTTTGATTGTCTCAGTCACACTTTGATTGTCTCAGTCACACTTTGATTGTCTCAGTCACACTTTGATTGTCTCAGTCACACTTTGATTGTCTCAGTCACACTTTGATTGTCTCAGTGACACTTTGATTGTCTCAGTGACACTTTGATTGTCTCAGTCACACTTTGATTGTCTCAGTCACACTTTGATTGTCTCAGTCACACTTTGATTGTCTCAGTCACACTTTGATTGTCTCAGTCACACTTTGATTGTCTCAGTCACACTTTGATTGTCTCAGTCACACTTTGATTGCAGATGTTTACTTGAACACCATGGAGATGTGAAACATATTCAAACGGCCCATAGCCCCGGGTTAAGCGGCCCCTAGCCCCGGGTTAAGCGGTCCCTAGCCCCGGGTTAAGCGGCCCCTAGCCCCGGGTTAAGCGGTCCCTAGCCCCGGGTTAAGCGGTCCCTAGCCCCGGGTTAAGCGGCCCCTAGCCCCGGGTTAAGCGGAATTAGACACAAGTTACGAAACGTAGAGCCAGAGATATTGCACGCTACGTTCGTTTTTTGACGTCGGTGTAAGATATTTGTCACAGAATTTGAGAAACTTTGAATGGAGGCGTTGGTGGTATAGCCCTGATTGACAAGCTTCTGCAATAATATTCTGTAGCGTTGATTGGCACCGTCACAGTCTGCACATGATCTAGCAAATGCTACCAGACGAGATATGTATACGCCGTATGCAGGTCCTTCTGGAATATTGCTGTTCATAGGTAGTAAATAGATGGTTAACTATATCAAAATTGTAATCGTCTCTCTTGTCATGAAGTCAACGTGAGAGAAATCCCTGGTCATTTTTGTAACGGTAAAGGTCCAGATATGATGTTCCATATCAGTAGTTTCCTTGAAACCCAGTGAAGGGGTATATATCGTTCACAGCGTCGCTAACATAGGGATTATTTAGTAGGAGATCGTCTATATAGCTTCTGATGAGAATGAGAAGGATCGAGAGTTGGACTGGTTACCTTCTGACAATTTCTGAGAACAACAATGGGGTTTTTCATCTGTAGTAAGGCCCGTACCGTATATCGTTACATGGAGTATCGATCTCAAAATACTCCGGCTTCCTCCACCAACCAAACTGAATGTCACCATATGAGTGAAACAGCCTTGAGTGTGACATGAAGCCAAATCCTCCCTCTCGATCTCAAAATGAAATGGTTTGATTGCGGAATTATGTGCGTATGTACATTCAACCGTTGTGTTTGACATGCATAGATGAATTCACCGATCGTCTAGACATCACCGGGTCCATAAACATTGCCTTGTCCATAACTGTTACTGGGCCCATAATCGTTACCGAATCCCAACCATTGCCGGTATGATTGCTAAGAATGTCCTGGGGATTAGTGTTATAGCTTGGTTAAAAGTTAGGAGCCGGACATTTTTTGCCACCGGACAGTCTTAAGCCTCCACACCGGGTCCATAACCATTACCGAATCCATTATTATTGCCGGGTCCATAACTGATTAGCATTGCAGAATCGATAGTCATTGTCGAATCCATAATCATTGTCAGATTCATATAATTCAGCATACTCGCAACCATTGCTGGATTAATGAAAGTGCATTATCCATCAGCATTGCAGAATCCATAAACATAGACGTGTCCATAGTCATTGCAGAATCCATAATCATTGTCAGATCCATAAACATTGCCAAATGCACAACCGTTGCTGGATCCATGGTCATTGCAGAATTCTTCGACGTCGTGTCCATAGAATTTGCCAAATCTAAATCATTGTCGGATCAATACACATTGCCGAATCATTGGCGAGGCCATAATCATTGCCAGATTCATAAACATGGTCAAACCCATTGTCATCACCCTATCCATGACTATTGCAGAATCCGTGAGCATTGTCGTACTCATAGTCATTCGCCGATTTTATAATCATTGCCGGAGCCATTAATAATTGTAGAATTACTATGCACTGCCGTGTCCATATTCATTTGCCGAATTTAAATCATTGCCAGATCCATCATAAATATTGCCAAACACATAACCATTGCAGAAACCAGGAATGGTGCAAGAGAGATTCAGTTCACAGTGTTCAATGATGCCAGCAAGTCAAAACGAAGTTCCTTCTGCCAAAAAAAAAATATAATAATTTCTACAGTTTGATTGTGCCTGTTCAATTAGAAACCATGGGTATTTGCTTGGAGCTGATCCTTAAACAAGTACCGATATAGCCCCGGGTTAAATAAAATTAGACACACAGTAACGAAAAGAAGCTTCAAAACTTATGATCGATTTATTTTGCCAACAGGTGTTGCATATTGGCTTGTTGAACATGTTGCTAAAGATATGTTATCATGTTGATTGTCCACGTCCGGTTCAGTGCTTTTCTGACCCATCAGGAAAATGTCTGGAAACGATTATACTAAACAACACTATATCACCACACCGATCAGACGTCAGTAGCATTGTAAACTGTCAAAATTATGTCGCAATAGAACGTTGAGGTCAACAAAGTCACATATGGACACGATACAAATATTACATAAGTTTATCATTTCATCGTTATTATTTTTACAAGTGTTTTCAATGATATGTCCTTAGAACCCCCTCGTCCCCCCACCCTCCGTTCTATAACCACATACAGGTTATCGTCAGAAGTATGTCAACTAGACTGCTCGTATCGTGGATACATTGCCAGGAGCATCGTAAGCATCGGGACTCATTTTAATCTTACATCAAATTACTACGTTCCGGTCCGCTACGGTCCACTCGACATTTTTTAAGTTTTAAGATTCGTTTATCGTGTTCTGCTGAGCGTAATTTCGCGGTAAATTTGGGGAAAGAGTGATTATTCTGAGAACAATTCTGGCCTAGTTTTGGGAAGGAAGGAGGCAAACATAGTCGAGTTTTCGCGGAGTCAAAATTCTCTCTTCCTGTACAGGCCGACGCCAGTGTAAGATCGCAAAGTTACGTGATCATATCGGTACATACATGGGCAATTAATTAGCGAAGGGAGGGAATTACAAGCGTCTAGTCCGTCATTCATAATCCAGCCGTCGTCCATTAGAGAATATCCGCGTCCATAATCCAAAGACCTATTCCATATTCCATATAACAGTATTAGCACCAAATTCAAAAGACAATCATAGTATACATAAACATAGGCTTGTTTCCTGCAAGAGAGAAGTGGTCAACAGTTTTCAATGATGCCGGCAAGACATCATGATGTTCCAAAAATATCAAATCTGTATCGCTGATCAGTATTCTTAATCCATAATATTCGTTGTAAAGTCGTCATCTAAAGAATGATGTATCTCAGTCACGCTTTGATTGTGACTGTTCATATGAGTACCATGAGGATCTTGAAGTACATGAGTTCATACGGCCCCTAGCCCCGAGTTAAGCGGAATTAGACACAAGTTACGAAACGTTGCGCCATAGATCTTGCACGCTACGTTCGTATTTTGCTATCAGCATGCGATATGTATCGCCAAATTTGAGAAACTTTGAGTGGAGCCCTGTTCTATAAGTTTCTGCAACAATGTTTTGTGACGTTTATTAAAATCATAACATTTAACACAGGATCTAGCAAATGCTACTAAGCGGGATATGTATACGCCATATGCAGGTCCCACTGGAATATTACTATCCAGAAAGGGATAGTTTACGATGTCGAAATTGTAATCATCTCTTTTGTCATAAAGTCGACGAGAGAGAATGCCCGCTTCATTTTTATAGAGATAGAGATCTAAATAAGATGTGCCTGTAGGGATATCTGTAGTTTCCTTCAAATCCAGTGAAGGTGGATATATATCCTTCACTGCGTCATTTATATAGCGATTATCCACAGCCAGAAGATCGTCTATATAGCGTTTGGTGAATGAGAAGGAACGGGCTTTGAATGGATCGGTTTTTGAAAGCGCCTGCATATAGTCATATTCATAAGAGAACAGATACAGGTCAGCCAACAGGGGTGCACAATTAGTACCCATTGGAATACCTATATGCTGCTGATATATTGTGTTGCCAAATTTCACATAGATATTTTTAATGAGAAATTCAAGCAACTCTATAAACAAGAAACATCCCATGAATGGTATCTCTTGTATGTAGTCGAGCTAAAGAATGCTTTATGGCTTCCGACATTAATATATCTACGATAAGTTTTCTTGAACACAGATACTATTAATGAACTTATACGGTCAATAAGGTCCTGATGAGGGATTGTAGTATAGAGAGTCGAGAAATCCCATGTGGATACATGTCTGTACGGTATGTGACCTTTAGCATCAAGTTCTTCCGTAAGACATTTTGAGTTTTTCAATATCCACATACATTCAACGCCAGAGTTCATTCGACCTGTGGTACAGTGAGAGTAGTCGCCCTTGAAAAGCTTCACTGGCGTACACCGTACTACTCCGGCATGGATTCATTAACAAATTTGAATGTTTGTAGTGTTTTAATGTGTATCCTTTCTATAATTATATCGATGTTTCCGTGTACTTTTCTCCTGGAATATTAAACGATCAATCTAAGTGTTACCCCTTAGTATATGTTGACCAATGATAATGCTCTGTAACTACTACCCTCACCGTGGATTGCTATTGGAGGCCAACAACTCAGATTCCACACAAGAAAACATGTTTGCATGAAGAAATGTCTTATATGGCGATGTTTAATAGACTGAACTTCGGGATTGTTTACCGTCACGGTTTACCTCCTTAGACTATATTTTAGATGAGGTTGCTGTACTGTGATGCCATTTCTGATATCGTGGTCCTGTGCTTGCATTTTAGATGGACAAGAAACATGTCAAATGGACATATGTTCTACAACGAAATTTGGCTTATACTGTGATAGCGGAGTACTTCATATCAATGAGGTCAAATGTGGAGAAGACGATCCGCAGAGCTGTATAGTTGCTAAACAGAACTTAATGACATTGTGCACAGGTCAGCGGGCATGTGCAGCGAAAGGCTTGAAGACAATCTTAAAGCCATGTCAGAGTCGATTTTGGAGCCAGGCATTTGTCCGGGTGAACTACAGCTGCGTTCCTGGTAAGTGGACTTTTTGCCATTGAAAATGAACATGCATAAACTTTAGAATAAACGAGAGAGTTATCAGATGAATTGCATTTATGTTGTCTGGAAACCTACGTTTATAAATATAATATGACCGCCAGCCTAATAGTGACAATCTGCAGTCCCGTAATAAATGCCATTCTAGAGAAATTGAACCACGGTAAGTCGGTGTTGTGGCATATTTATTGGTCAGTTCAAAGATTCTCCAGTCGAACATACCCTTGAGATCAAAGATAATGAACTTCAAGTTGAAAGAGACGTTCCAGTTGATCAGAAAACGAAATAATAAAGTATCGAAGCTTTTTTTTGGTGAGACATGCACATGAGCCAATGCTTGGATGAAGGTAATTAACCCGATGTAATCACCACCACGTTCATAATCTAAACTTTCGCTGAGGATCTTACTATATGATCCTCTTACATCATTCCTGATATATACTATCAACATCCATCCTAGCGTCATACACTTGAGAGTACTTCGACGGCGTACTCACTATATTTACAAATCTGGGAGTCAGTCCATCTCGTTTCATTTTTGTCGCTCTTGTAAAGTTAAATAATTTTATTCCAGAGGCGATCATGACGCGGACATGTAGCGGTGATATAGAGGAAGAAATTGGTAATCGACAGGCCATCATCATGAGCCCAGGATACCCAGACAGCAGTACAGACATTAAGTACAATTTCTGTCACTGGGCCTTTACGGTCCCTGTATGGCAGAACGCCCAAGTCAGCATACATCATCTAACTTCCAGACAAACTTTGGGGCGATGTGACTCGGCACTTCTACAACTGAGGTAAGAATACGTTCCTGCAGAGATTACCGAGAGTGGAACGATTCAACTCTGCAATTGTTTATTTTGTATAGATTACTGAGAGCCGAGCGATTGCAATTGACTCATCTGCGTAAATTGCTCAGAGTTAAACGACTCTGCACTTCGACAAAGGAGACAAGAGTGCGATTCTGCACAGATTATCGAGAATTGAACGATATTCAGCGGCCTGCATAGATTACCGAGAGCTGGATGACTCCAACTTCGAACATTACACGTGTTGCCTTGGCTGAACATAACATTTTCTGATCAGAATACGGTTTGGAGATGTCATAGCTCTATAAATATTCCGTGATCCATTTTAGGAGAGGTACAATTGTCTGACCCCTGTAAAATTCTAATTGCCTATTGGAAGTAAATGAAAATTTCCAGTTTAAAAATCAATACAATCGGCACTTTTCATATTTGGACATCACACAGACATCAAAGAAATCCTCGTTGCACGATGTTGAAAAGCTCATATCTTGACTGGCTATATGACACGACTTGCGTTTACTGTAGGAACAATTTAGCCTATTCACTATGTGAAGGTAACTGATGGAACGTTAGTGTAGTGTTTAACTTGATACGTGAAGATGGGACGACTCAACATATTACAATTGTCTCTCCTGCATAGATTGCTGAGAGTTTAACGACTCGCCACTTCTATAACGAAGGTAAGAGTACGATTCTGCAGAGATTATCGAGAGTTGAACGATTCAACTGGCTGCATAGATTACCGAGAGATGGACGATTCAACATATTGCAATTGTCTCTCTTGTGTGATTCAATAATGGGCGATTGAATTTTTCTTATACTAATATGATTCACAGCGTAGATCGACACTTATTCACGCCAACACCGTACCATATAACGTTCATTTCGTGCAAGCCAAAATGATTTTGTCTGTATTATCGGCAGTTGAACAATCCGACCAATGTTTATTCTCTGTTAAACAACGTTAAAGCACTAGGTGCCAGAGGATCAAAATGCCAAATTCTTGGGCTTTACTATTTCAAAACAAACTCATGTAATCTGAGACACGTGGAGGTGGGATTCACATGATGAAGCTTAAAATTCACATAAAACATATTGTAGTTTGATGATGCACCTAACTAAAATGGTATGACGAATCACCAAAGGAACAGGTGATATCGAACATTGCATTGGTTGACTTTTGATGCAACATATTTAGCTGATCATTCCTGTAGTTCTAAAAGCAAATATTTTTATATTTGAACATTAAGGTACACCCTTTGTAATGGTGGCGGCTATAAGACGGAAAATTTCTGTGGAGTCGTGAACGAGGAGGAGGTGAGAAGAGCCTGTGGCCGAGTACACATCCTGGCGCGAGGATTCGACCCACAGTACGACGCTGGAACTAAGTTCCTCATTTCTGTCAAAGGTACGTCAATATTAGGTGCTGTGAAGACTACATCCATTGGATGACATTGAAGCTTTTTCGTCTTGAATCCCAAGCATTGAAAATAGATATAGATATTGAGATTCAGAAAAGAAATGTACACAGTAAAAGGCGAGAAGAAAATTGTGCATGTGTTTGTATCATCCAGGATGTAATGACCAACGCATGTGACGCATCGTCATCAATTGCGAATCGGCACGGGTCCAGTCCAAAGAAAGCCTTTGATTTTGGCGTCAGAAACATAACCAATCGTCCAGAATATGGGCATCTATATTCAAAACGAGTCGTTACCGCCTAATTTACTCATATATCGTGGAAAATGTAGTCAGGTCAATTTCTGTCGCGTTTTGATTTAATGGAGTTCGCGCAGATGCCGATACCGATGTCCATGCACGGAAATGAATAAATACCGGTATTTTTGCTGGAATACAACATTGTATAAACTGATATTTAAGAAGGTAGATATCAATTGTGAGTTATCAATTGGAAGTCTCTGACAGAATGCTCACATTTCAGTTGACCGTCCCCAGAACTTGTTCGAGGGTAAAGGTAATCCACATTACACTAAGCCATGCGGTGGGCAGCCAACGACGACGTCTCACCCTATTGAAGCTGCCGTCCCTGTGGTGGACATACTCAGCCCAACAACGCAAACCACAGAAGACAAAGCATATAACGGTAATTTATTTATACTGCTTGGAGATATCCAGCTCCATAGACTCTTGTGTAAAAAACATCGTATATGACATCTACTGGAACCGAATTACATTCTATGAAATGAACCAATGTTAATAAATTAATATCTTGTCAACGCTACTCATTTAATGTCGCTGTAAGATTGTACTCTCTTGAAATAACGTGACATCTCTTCCTGTTCTATGGAATGGGTTGTTGACACGGGCTGTTTAGTTGGCATAGTCGAATATATATATCAATGTGGTCGAACATTTTTTGGTGTCACCGCATAACACGGGGTATAGATTTGTGGGATGGACTGCCATCTGAACTCAACCGCTGGGAAACTGAAAGAGGTCATCCCTTTGCCCCACCCTCCGCAACAACAAGTGGGCCAGTCCAAGTGCATAGACATAGTAACTCGTGTCATAAAGCTATTGAATATACCTGAGATGGGGCACTAAACGCGAAATTCGATCAATGGAAGAGAGATCCTATAACGACAATTGGGGAGCGTTGATAGGATATCAATATACTTAGCTTGGAAATGAGGCTATATCTAACAAGATACCATTGAGGCATACCATTAGATCGTTCGTTCGATCAAAATCTCATATTCGAATGACATGGAAAAAGTTAAAGAAAAGACTCTATAGAGTATAAAGAAGTATATGCACAACTTAGTATGTCTGTACATGTATATTATTGCCAACCAAATCAGATTTGCATTGTCAGCATTATGTTTTGGAGTTTATCCTTCGTATCTGTCATCTGAGTTAGTCAGTCATCTATATATCGTTTTCACAGATGGTGTAAATGTGGCACAACGAACTCCTAGGAAAGAGTCTGCTCCATACAAAATGTCAAGAACAATAAGTAAGTTGTTGGAATTCATTAAGATGTTATTCAGTTGTTTGATTAGCCAAGGTTAACATGACGCCTGGTTCCTCATCGCCCTTAAGCACTCCCCCCCAACAGAAAAAACCCTGTAAACCTCCAACACCAACCGTAAGCCCCGCGTCGCAAGCAGCTCTCTTTTCATCGTCGCAAGCAGCTCTGTTTTCGTTCCTTTTATATGGATAAAACCCCATCCTCATTCGCCGATGTAAACTCCAAAATTACGTATAAAGCTATGTTGAAAATTCCAAACGAGAAAACCTGATTTGGGGTTTTCCATCGATGGATAAGAATACAGTTTAGTCCATTTGAATGCGAAGGGAGCGAAATGTTTGCGGTAAGCGCCGGTGAAAACAGAGTTGTTTGCACATGCGGACATAAGTCTTTCCAGTATGCATTGCGTTGAAGAATGAGACGACATATTAAACTTGGATATGAATCCCCCGTTTGCACATTATTGATAGAACAAATAAAAGCCTGTCAGTGCAATGTCCCGTGACTTCAGCAGATCAACTGCTGGTTCGTATAATTTCACTTTGCTCTATCTTTCAAACTACGAGAATATTTTGAAATGATGATAGCGGCAAATGTTCATGTAATATTCGCCATATTTTACATGATTCTAAGCATAATGACCCTCCTTTGAATTCTGGGAAAATAAAGTATATATGTATAAAATTATGTCAGTGAGTTTTCACCAGTTCAAAATATTCTTCTAGTTTAAAAGAGACAGCAAAATGAAATTGTACAAACAAGTAGTTGATCAGCTCTTCTTTGTTCTCTCAATAATGTGCATATGGCGGTTACAGTCTTCTTCCATCTCGAGAAAATCTGGGTACCGGACATTTATAAATGGCATATCTCAGTAATAATGGATAATCGTTTTCTAGTTTATATTTTAACTTCATTCCAGACGTTAATAGACGCAGACCGGTTAACACTTACATAGATGGAAGCGCAGTTTCAATACATATTTCAGCACATCTCTTTC
>JAVTVY010038538.1:0-17016 GCA_036873755.1 Hanleya hanleyi | reverse complement strand
AGGGATATGTAGGTAGGCGTCCTGGAGATCGATTGAGGCCAGCCAATCCAAATGATTGAGGCGGGCCCGAATCGATGTCACAGACGCCATCTTGAAATGAGGAGGAGTTACAAGATGAAATTTGTTCAAAACCTTGAGGTCTATGACCATCCTCATTTGAGATGAATCCTTCTTTGGTACCAAGAAGACGTGGCTGTAAAAGCCCACGCTGATGTCGTCTGGTGGAAGTTCTCTGACGGCACCTTTTGAGATTAAGGTGCCGACAGAGGACAGGAGCATCTTTACATGACCTGCGGAAACTGGAATTCGAGAAGGACGAGGCCGAGAGATGAGCCTTGGGCGGGTCTTGAAATCGAACAGGAATCCCTCCTTTAAAGTCCTTAAAATCCAGTCGTCGTCCGTAATCAAACGCCAGTTCTCGCAGAAAACCTGCAGACGTCCGCCCACAACCGGATGGCTGTAATGACGAAAAGCAGGTAGGTGGAAATCTTTGACGTGAACGGAGGCCGAATAGTCATTTGGGGGCAGAGGCACCGCGCCTAAATCCTGATTTCCCACGGCCGGAACGGCGACCACGGCCTTTACCTGGAGGTTTGTCGATGCCACGAAAATCATGCTGAGGGGCACCCTTCTGGGCGGACTTAGAAGCCCGACCCCGAGCAGGTTTCCGATCCAAGGAAAACGCGGGACGCCGAGTAACTGCAGAAACCAAACGAGCAGTTCGCTCTTCATGAATCGCGGGCATTACGGACTCAACGGCATTGTTGAAAACCCATTTTGAAGACAATGGCTGCCGCTGAAGTTGGTCCTTAATAAAATATGGAACGTCCGATTTGACACCTTGAAGTAAGGAAGACCGTTGCGCTTGCAAAAGTGAAGCATACGAAAAGGCACCCGCCTGAATGACTGAACGGTTAGCCCTAATAAGAGTATCCAAGAAGCCGCGTAAGTACTCGATGCGACCGGCAGATAACAAGGTAGCCCCATTCTCCAAACGTAACTCAGGATCCAGAGAAATCCGGGATGACGCCAGCAAAAACCAATCTGCGTAAGATGTAGCACGCTGGATAGACAATAACATATCCATAATACCAGAAAACACCTTAGATGGAACCGAAACCGCAGACGAAGAAGTTGCTTTCGTTAAACGACTCAGATCTCTATCTGTTTTGGGAGCCTTATCCGGCAACACGTTGTCATGGACCGGATGACGTGAAATGGAGGGCTTCTTAAGTTTGTTGTCCTCTTCCAATTGATCCTCAAATAACTTGAGATTGGACTCCCAAGCTGGAGACGGAGCGCAGGAGGAAAACGTCCTTCGAGACGTCGACGATGACGTAAACTCAGCCGAAGTCGCAGTAGGGCAAGCATAACGCGAAGAAAACGGCTCGGATGGCGTCGGCATATCCGGAACAAGCGCTTTCATTTTGACAGAAAACGCCAACATAGAAGAATCCTCTGAACTATCCGCCACTGAAGAGGAATCATCATCATCCGACGAATCCGGTGACGAAGCACGAACGGTGTGACAACGCTGGGAGGAAGGAACACCCCTATTGTGAGTGTAGTCAAGAAACGGAGTCTGCGCATGACCAGACTGACGTGACAAATGGTGTGGCGATAAACGGGAACGTCGAACCGGGGAACGAGAACGGCGAACCGGAGAACAAGAAACCCATAAAATAGCACCACGATGTCTCGGTGAATGAGAGCGACGAACTGGAGATCGAGAACGCCGAACTGGAGAATCAGAGTCAAGAACACGAGACGGTGTAACAGATCGTCGCGGTGACGAAATAACACAACAAACCGGAGAACGAGAACGAGAACGGCGTTGTGTAGAACCCTGACGATAATCAGACACACGAGAATGATGACGCGAAGAGTCAACCTGAATCAAACCCGGCGGTTGCAAATCCGAAACGCGAACATTAGAAGCCGAACGCCCTTCCATAGAAACAGATGTTGATTTCTTTATGGATGAATGAGCAGATTTAAATCGTAGAGGCGATAACCGACGATGTAAATTTTTATCGTGATAATCGGCAGGTGAAAGACCAACAGACAAAGGAGTCGGTGAACTGACATGAGTTGAAGACGAAATCTTTTGTCCGGCGGGAACAATAGAGCGTCGCGGTAGAGACCTGGCCTTTGTCCGCTTGAACAAAGGAACCGGTTTCCCAAGGCCTCCTGACAAAGCAAGACCTGAGGAGGCTAGGCTATCAAGTACACCTGAATTATCTTGCTGTACAACCGTCCCACTAGGTGGTATAAATTCCCCAGACCCAGACGAAGGAACCGGACTTCTAGTATTACGGGATAAATCTAACCCAGGACCCAGATCTTGATTGATTTTAATGTCCTCAACTAGAGAAATTTCCACCACCCGTCTATCAACTTCCGATAGATCGGGGTTCTCAGAAGCCTGAAGCAAATATGACCTACGGGCTTGAGCATAATTTTTCCAAGTATCATTGTCCCAAGACACACATTCATTACACGTGTTATTTCTATAACAAATTTTGTCCTTACAGACAAAACATCGCGTATGGGCACCCAAACGAGTCGAAATACGACCGCACGCATGGCAAGAATTTGAAGGGATGGGAACAGAATACTCAGACATTATTTACGAAAGAAAATATTTCGGAAATAAACTTTGAACAAAAACAACTTGTGTAACAACAACAACTTGTATAAACTTTGAACAACAACAACTGTATTGCAATCCAAACTCCTGACGTGCACCACTGGAGGTACAAACGAGAAAGAGGAGGAGTATATGCTGGGAGCTGGCTTTTATATCCAGGCTGAGCAGGAGAGCTCCCCTAAAGGGAGACTACTCTCTGGGGGAGGATAACTCCCCAGGAGAGAGTAGGGAGAGCTCCCCTGAAGGGAGATGACTCCCTGGGGAGGATAACTCCCCAGGGGAGATAACTTTTGGTTTTAAACTGGCGTTTAACGTTTGTATTGTATATCTCCGACGGAGATTAAGGCATAAATCAAAGCAGGTGTCGGTTTGGGCAATAAATATCACTTTTCTGATACTCCCATATATCCCTTGAATTTACTCAGGATTCTCTGCTTGGGTGAGTAACTATGCAAATAGGCTCGAAATGACCCCAATTAAGCCACAAAGTTTTTCTATTTCTCACTTTTCGGAACTTCGGAGAAAAGTTCACTTTGGGAATCTGCCCCCTCCCCAGATAGGGTTGAGCTATCCAATATTACTGGACTAACAAGATGCAACTAAAACCAGACTTTGAAGAATTCAAATTACAGCAGAGAGTCTGGAGGTGAAAATCTGAACTAATTGCAAGAAAAACCTACCTTCTTTGAATCGTTGATTAGTTTGACATTATCTTTGCCATATTTGTCAGAATACATGTTCTCCAGTCTGGAACAGAGCTCCCCCAGACTGGTGACTTTAGGCTCCTTGTACACATACTCCTTCCCATCCTCCTCCTCAAAATGACTCTGAATTAACAGATAACAACATCTTCTAGTCTATATTATTACACCGTTCTTTTAATATCGGCCTCTATATCAGCCGGAGTTGCCTGTATCAGCCCGAGACATATTTATCATATTTCAATTAAACACTTATTTATTGATGACATGGTGTTCTGAATCCAACTGTAGGTCTAATTGTGTACTACGTATCTGTGAAAATTGGACCCTCGATAGAATTACGCTTTGTATTCATTTTCAGATTGCTTAGATGTGTAAAACTGTTATTGAATAGGTAGATATTGCATAGGAAACTTTGATGCATTGAACACACATTTGATATCGGACTAATTCGGATGCTGTTCACACTAGATGTAATGCATGGTTGTCTGCTCATTCAGTAAATGCAGCAATGGCAAGGCGAAATCCGCACTGATACGAACAGACCTATTTATTTTCAAAAGAGAGATTATTGTTGACATTGTCACTTCAACATTTGCTGTTGCTATAGTCATTTTCTGCATGTTAGTATTTCACTTGATACATGTGGTGGTCCATTCAATGGAGGGAATAGCACAAACATGACACAATCTTGTGTGTAGTACACATATGTGACTGGGCCTCTAGTTTAGCACCCAATAATTTGATATTCAAAACATTGTGAAGCAAATTTGAATACTCCAGCTATAAATGGCACCAAAGTTTGGTATACTATTGTCAAGATATTATGATATACGGAACAGTAATAAAATAAAGTTCATTTGCATTGTGAAGCAAATGTGATGTCACCAAGGACTAATCCAGACATTTTTTGGGGACACCGGTTGACTACCATGAAACCGGAAACCCGCAAAACTGGAAGAAAACATTCTGCACAAAACTGATGCGTAGTGGGCTTGAAACATGCTAAGATGGCGACCCACATGGATTTAGTCAACTGTACACAGGAAATAATCAATTATTTATTCGATAAATAATAAAAATGTCAATTAAAACGATTTTAAGTAGTTTTGGTTCAGATTTTAGTCGACATTCAAATTGGTTTGTCAGTATTTGGGCGTGCAAGTTTGGGTGCAGATACCGGTATCAAAACCCGTCTGGATTACTCCCTGGTCACAAACATGACCTACTTTGGAAATAATACTTAAATAGTACAGTTTGTTGAAGTAGATTGTTGTCTGAAATCAGTCTGCTCTTATAATTGAATATTCTGTTCATCCATGCAAAACAGGTGGTGCCAGTGTCAACAATAACAGAATTCAAGATGGCATATGGTGGCAAGGTATACACATACCAAATTTTAGAAGAATTGGTCGAGTTGTTCTGATTTTATTGTCAGTGGACGAAAAGCAATTCCAAACAGACATCTTCTGACAAGGTATCAACATATAAACTCTGACAAGAATCCACGGAGTCTTTCTGATTTATTGTCAAAAGACCAAATTTCGAGTTGGAGCCACCTATGGGCACATGTGGACAAAACACAATCCAAAGCGTCATCTTGTGGCAAGGTATCCACCAATCAAATTGAAGGACTCGTTCCAATTTTATTGTCTGGAAAACAAAATTTAGGACAGACGGGACCTTCAAAGTGACTCTGGTGGCAATATATGCACATACTAAATTTGAAAAGAATCATTCTGATTTTATTGTCCCAAAAGAAAATTTTAGGTTGGACAACTGGCAGCGCCACCTATGATGACATGTGGACGGAACGGCCAAGTGAAGTCTTGCGGCAAGGTGACCACATACATACTCAATTAGTAAAGAATCTGTTTAGCCATTTCGATTTGATAGCTGCAATGGTTTGGCATCTATTGTGTTGTCATGGAAACCACAAATATCATTGTCATGTACCCAACAGGTTTCAGGGCTTTAGATTACACCCTGGATACAACGTTAAATGTTGTGCCCGACAAAAGAAGTGCAAAAAAAGAAGAAAAAAAAATATATATATATTTTTCTTGCATTAATAATCATGTTCAGTTATCTTCATGGAGATTCCTCATCTATTTTGCCAGAATTTGGGGACTTTGAATATTTTCAATAATTTGGGCGCATTTCCCTGCCCTGATTAGAGGGTGTGCCCAAATTAGTGTGATCTAAAGCGCTGGGCTTATGCTTCATCACCCTGTAATGTCGTATATCTAATTCAAAATCTCTAGTTTGTCTCCCCATTATCCAAAGGTGGCATGCTTGAATGACAATAATGCGATATTTTAACGCCAACTTATCGGCTGGAAAGTATTGTCAAAATTATTTGTTTATATTTTTGGATACTGAAGAGACA
Organism: Hanleya hanleyi; assembly: GCA_036873755.1. Classification (NCBI taxonomy): domain Eukaryota; kingdom Metazoa; phylum Mollusca; class Polyplacophora; order Lepidopleurida; family Hanleyidae; genus Hanleya; species Hanleya hanleyi. The sequence continues at coordinate 11,276 of JAVTVY010038538.1, read as the reverse complement.
GATCTTTCATTTTGAGTTGATTTTCTCAAGTGTCATATGAACAGATGGACAGACAGCATGATCCCATCCAACATATATGCAGATGATCCAAGCGAGTCTAGAGACTACCAAAGCAGTGATGAACTACTTGTGGTCTCAGATTTGTCACAATATCTGCCAAAGTGGCCAGGTAGTGGAAATGTTGACATAACAGAGAGAACAGCCTTCAATATGAAAAAATATCAAGCGATATCTCCAATAATTCAAATCAAATAATTCAAAGAACTAAAATGAATTTGATAACCTTTCATGTAAGTTGCTCAGGTCTGTATATCACTGAATAGCTTCCCATCTAGATTGGCGGGATTTTCTTCCAATTATCTTCACAAGCCAATGAAAAAGCCAGATTTCCATTTGAAAATTTAAATTGACCAATCAAATGTTTTAAAACTGGAAGGTATCACATGATGCATTGTTGTTTCCATTGGTACAGACCTGTCCAAAGAAGGCCACTCTGAAGTACTGTCCCAATAGTCTTCTACCAGACTGGGTTACATCCACCACTTGGTTATATGCCTCGTACAACCTATGGTAACTGACGGCGAGTTTCTGCAAGGTGGTCAAATAATAACAACATTAGCTTCATCATCATTGAAAATTGAGAGCACGAACGAAATTCAAAGATCGCATAAAACTTTGATCTTAATGCAAATTATAGCTAATTTCATGAACAAAGATTACACAAGACCTAACTGAAGGTTGATCTTTATCCAACTGCGCTATCCTCATCATCAAAATTAAAAGACAACATAAGACCCACCTGTAGGCTGAAGTTTGATCCTTATTCAACTTAGCTATCCTCAAGAACAAATGTTGAAAGACTGAACAAGACGTACCTGAGGCTAAAGTTAGATCCTAATGAAAACTCGTGTGAAACACGAACAGAGCATTTCCCCTAATACATGTGTAAAACGTAATTTGCTTCTTTACCCAAAACTGATCAGCATGGTCATATCCAGAGCTGTTCATGCTTGTTTCCAAAAGAGCACAAGCATTGCCATTTTTGAAGTTAAGCCACTGGACAACATGTATGAGTGACTGTTGTGCACTTCAAGAGGAAAACAATATAAAGATGCTTTGCGAAAAATCAGTGGAGCGATAAATAAACACACTGATGTTGAAGAGCTTACACTGAATTCCCTCTGGTGTTCATATACAGGTATTATCAGCTTGTAGAGCTCCCCCAACAGCTCATATCTCTCGGCACGTATCAAGGCATTTACTGCATTCTCCAAGAAATGAACCAGATTGTCCTGAAATCAAATAGAGCGCATTTATGTGTATGAAAACTTGGTTCAGAAATATGTTTCTAAGATTATTTTCACAGTAGAAATGATTTAATTATAGCTTTTATCCCTCTCCCCTCTCCCACAATAATAATTTATAAAATGTGCATATAGTAACAATGATATAATATTTTGCAAAAAGAACTGCCCAGGTTTCATTACAACATGTAACCTCTGACCATGAAGACACATCACGCATGTCACTGCTATAATTACTGCCGAGTTAATATTTATATGGAAAGACTGACCTGTACTATTTGTCGAAAACCATTTTACCAAAATTTGATCACTATTATTAACTGTTACGCTGCGGCGAGCCGTTCATACGGCTCTCGTCTTTCTATACGAAAAATGCGACGAGCCGCAATAGTGGCTTGCCTTTGCTTCTGTCAATGCGAGTACAGCGAGGTACCTTTCTGGAATCGCTTTTTTCAAATTTACCAAGCATGAAACTCGATAAAAACCATACATATATTGTTAGCTAAGACTGATTTGATTTCTTGGATGTAAACTTGATATTCTGTCTCAGAATAACGAAGTCGGGAGGAAGAAATAAAATTGAAAAATAGAAAAACACCACGGAGATTTCCATAAAACGTTGTCGAGAAGCCACCCAGAAAATATAAAATACTCACAGAAAACCCCTTCAAAATATATGATTCTTTGGTATAGTTGAAGTACAGAAGCTCAGTTTATATTTCCAAAGTGTGGGTTTCGATGAAATCCGCTAAACAAACTTTATTTTCAAATTTCTGTCGAGCTTCTGCGCCACGTAATTTCGTCGCAAGGAGATAAAATGGCGTCTCCCTCAGATCAGCTTGACCCAGTTCACCCCCAGTTCAAGGGCTCTGGCCAATGAGCGCTTCGATGTAGGTCACGATGTAGGTCACGTTACCACGCTTGTCCAATCAAGGTTACCGACATAGGATCGGCTGTTAGCGTTACTAGAGAAACGGGAAAACACCCCCTTGCAGTTTTGCGATGTTATCGTCTGTTTGATTGGCCATCGGTCGAAATCACGCCTTCAATCAGAAACTACAAGGAATTCCCTTTCCAATGAGACGTCATACGCCCGAAATGGCGGACGAAAACTCGGAGAAGACCAGGGAGAAAGGCAGCTGAAAAACCAAGATTTTCCGCTGTAATTCCTCATAATTCGCCATTTTCAACCGCACTTCTACCAAAATACTGTAGTCTCTTCAAATAAATTTTATTTACGCTGACAACATCGTCGATTTTGCTATAAAAGGCGGTCGAATAGCATTGACTAAACAAGTTGGGATACATTGATATGTTAGGCCAGTCACCAGCAAACGAAATTAAATAATATTTTCGTTCATGAAATCCGGATTTAAAAAAAAAAAATCAGCATTTCTCCTCGTACATCATACAAAAGAATTTAGCAGCATAACAGTTAACAGTTGTTGATACGCATTGTGTTGTAAAACAGTTTGTATCTGCACATGTTCACTGCAGTCTAACAAGTTGAAAGGTCTAGGCACCAGCTTGGACAAATACAGGAGATGTTTATCTCATGAATTCTGTTCTGGTAAACACTGTAAAAGAGGGCATATGTAGCTGTTACCTCTGTGTATTGGACATCCTGCATGCCAGAGTCATCTTTGATCCCTGACTCTTCTGGTTGTACATTGGGAGAGATGTGGTTGAAGGCAGAGCAGCCCTGAGGGTAACATCCTGTTAAAATACACTAGACAATGTCAATGGAATTCTGTGGAATCAGCTAATCAAATACATGTATATGGACCTGGTACTTCCAATCTATTACAAATTAAGGTCCATGGACCCCTCAGCCTTAAAAACCTCGTTTGGATATTGCAAGATACAGTTCAATGAATGATAAGGATTTTGAACACTGGGGATCAGGTTTCGCCAAGGTACTAGCATGATGTAGTGCACATCGGCAAGATACTAAGCATCATCCTTAAAAGTTTCGGAGTTGTCCATCAAACTATAACTGAGATATGCTGGACGGAGAGTAAAGGACCATAACTCTGTGGGAAATCATCGAAATACACCAAAAAAAACGACAGTGCACATCGGTTGGGTACTAAGCATCTGTTCATTTCACGAGACAACATAAGATTGGTACAGGCAACATCTCTCACACTTTCAACTGTTTGTGGGCAACTTCATTTGCCTCAGTAGCATAATGCAAACATACAACAGATCACAAGCTTACACAAGTTAAAACTGCTAAGTTAGTGGACTTCAAATAGTCCTCTGTGTCACTGATAATATTAGGAAACATGAGAAAAGCTGTTTGACCAAGAACTACTACAGTCTGATCATCTCATTAAATCTGCCATTGAAATGAGATGTTTTGAATACCATTGCCCCAAGCACTGTGGCTAAATATATTTATGTCGGGTGATTCATATCTTTCTGCATATTTTATTAATAGCTTGGAAGGTGGTGATCATTACATAAAGCCTGAAGTCTGAATCCCTATCCATCTACAGCGTTCATAGTATCAGTACTGCAACCAAGCAGTGAGGTGCATCACAAGTATAAACACAGCATGTTCAAACCCGAAAGAAGTCTAACACTGAAGCCCAATGGGCACAGCTAACATTTTGTTGAACATTTTGTTGTTTTAGAACAAAAACAGTGTTCTGAGCTGTTTTTGTCTGCTATGTGCGGGGCCCAAAAACAAAACATCTGCTTGGAACAAATGTTCGTGAAATCAAACTTCTTTGATATTGTGAACAGGTTTCGCCCTGGAACAAAGTTGCGTCCACACACATTACAGTAAACTGGTGGCTCCGGACCCGAAGTTATGCTGGCTGCTTGTTCCGAGATGAAATTTTCACTGTGTGCAGGGAACAGAAACAATACCAAGCTGCGCATCTGAAAACTCCTCGGCTCTGGGCGCCAGCCATTCATAATGTATTCGATTTGAACCAAGATGTCAGGAACACCAAGCAGTCAAGTGACAAATATACAGATTATCAAAAATTTTGCAATTAAAAATGGCCCCTAAGGTTTCCGTTCAATCAAAGAAACCGATATTCATAGCATTTGAATGATATCAGAGATAGAGATCATTAACGATTTTGCATAAATTGAAGATCACCGCCCATCCTTCCCGCCACTCAGAGGAACTGATGTGGTTATTCATTCATGCAAGTCTCTTGATACATCGATGCTGTATACCAAGTTTCGTATAGAACACTGAAATGGTATCTGAGATATACATCATTAAAGATTTGACATAAAATAAAGATAGCCACCAAGGCTTCCGCCAAATCAGAGAAACCAGAACTGTCATTTATAGTAAGTCTCTTGATACTTCGATGATGTATATAAAATTTTACATCGAGCACTTGAACATTATCAGAGATAGAGATCATTAATGATTTTCCATAAATTACAGATGGCCGCCCATCCTTCCCACCACTTAGAGGAACTGATGTGGTTATTCATTGCAAGTCTCTTGATACATCAAAGCTGTAAACCAAGTTTCGTATAGAACACTTAAATGGTATCAGAGATATACATCACTAAAAATTTTGCATAAATTAAAGATGGCCGCCAAGGTTTCATCCGAATCAGGGAGGGAGGGAATTTGGCTTAATGTCACACTCAAGTTTGTTTCACTCATATAGTGACAGTCAGTTTGGTTGGTGGAGGAAGCCGGAGTACCCGGAGAGAACCACCGCCCTTCGGCAAGTAACTGACAAACTTTCACACATGGACCAGCTGGGCTCGAACCCGTGCCGGTTCAGCGGTGTGAGGCTAGCGGTCACCAGTGAAGAGCCTTCGACCACTCGGCCACCGAGGGCCCCTCCGAATCAGGGAACTGGTTTGGTCATTCCTTTGAAGTTTCTTGATGCATCGATGATCTACACAAAGTTTCACACTGAACAGCAAAATGGTACCCGAGATAAACAAGATTAAATGGTTTCGCAAAAATTAAAGATGTCCGCCAAAGTTTCCACCCAATCGGGTCCAGATTCAATAGGGTTCTGGGTCACGAGCATATGGATGTGCACTGCAAGTTTGGTGTGCCAAGGGCAAGTCGTTCTAAAGATATCTTGGTAACGAGAAAGCTGTGACGGTTTTGCATAAATTAAAGATGGCCGCCTATGTTTCCAATCAATCGGGTCCAGATCCAATAGGGGTCTGGGTCACGAGCATATGGATGTGCACTGCAAGTTTGGTGTGCCTAGGGTAAGTCGCTCTAAAGATATCTTGGTAACGAGAAAGGTGTGATGAACAGACGGCCGGACGTACATGACGACAATACCCTTCGGCCAAATTTTGGCTAAGGGGTAAAAACAAGCAAAATCACCAAACACTATTTTTGTTCTAATACAACAAAATGTTTGCTGAGTGTGTTGGGCTTAAGCTGAACTTGCCGAGCAGTGCATCATGGGAGCTGAACTTGCCGAGCATTGCATCATGGGAGTGAAGGAAATGGTGAAGATATCTAGTCAACTACAGCCTGGTGGTGCAACTATGTTGAGCCTATAACTTTTCCACAAAGCAACAATGATCTTGTAATAAAAACACCATGTCTGAGTAGGAGTATTGGCTTTGTACCCTAGACTGAAATGTCAAATATGATTTGAGTAATGCAGTAGATGCAATGTAGCTGAAGTCTTTATGGTGAGATTATGACCTTATGGTTCTGATACAGTTTTGCCTTGTTATTATGATGTCAGCACTTCTGGAAAAAGAAGTCTGAAATTCTACCAGGATTAGAGCTGTTTGGGCAATCCAGATCAAATTGATTTTTTTCTCAAGATGTTGATAATGGAAGTCCAAAATTAGGCTTTCATCATTCTAAAATTCCCATGGCACTGTTGGTAACACACAGGTAATATAATCTTCAAACCGTAACTAGGCTGCAGTGTTTTGGCGGTCAGTTATTAAAGAAATACTGACAATATCAGAATCAGAGCATAGTGATGTATTAAAGCATGTTTAGTAAGGTTATGCTGTATTCTCAATCGTACGCCATAACATATAGAGTGAAACAACATGTGGAATTTTTGTTCTGTCATATTATTTAGCAATTTCTCAAATGAAATAAAGATAAAAGTTGTAACAGTAATCAAACATCAGACAAAATATGAAACATGCAAACGATGAACTAAATGTTGACCAAATGAAGTGTAATACAATAAAGCTGAGCAATGACTACAATACATGTATGTAAATGTGTCTCACAAATGGATACAATATGTAAATGTGTCTCACAAATGGATACAATATGTAAATGTCTCTCACACATAAATGTAACAAATCGATGCAGTTTATGTGAAAGAGTATCAGTATCATCAGTAGCATACAACTGATCTCGCACATGAGTGGTCAATGTCTGACTAGCCTAGGGTAGTACCAGTCACAGGCCTCCCATGCTTAATACATTGAAAGGTTGGAGGGGGGGGTGGGGATTTGAACTTATTAAGGGGGCTTCTTGAAATTAGGGCACGATTTCCTTGAACGGAATGGCATATGCCGGTTATCCTAACAGGATACACTATGCCCAGTGTAGTGTTCTGATCAGCATGGATAGGAGTTCCAATTGGAATTGCATATGCCATTCTCTGTCATTCCCTCTGTGCCAGAGAGTTCCTAAGAGTTCCAACTCGGCACACCCTGTCACACCGATTGGAATGTCTTATGCCAGTTCCTAGTATGCCCTAATCTCAAGAAGCTCCCTAAACTGGCAGTAATTAGGATAATATAAGTATCCTTGTTGAAGACAGTGGTTGTAGGCTCACAATGATACAAATTTTAGCATATTATAGTTATAAATATTGATGAGAGATGATCAAACCTGTACTTTCCCATACACTAAGAGTAGCATTAAATGTTCGAGGCATTCATGTATTTACTGATTTTCTGTTTTCATAAAATTGCACCAGAAAGAATCTTTACAAAGTCTGAACTGTTTGACAAGCAAGTGGTGCATTCAATTTCCACATGGAGTCCACCCCACATTAGTATCTGTACTTTACCAAGACAGTGTTATCTTAAAAATAATTGGACATTAATAATAATAAAACAAAATTCCAAACAATTTTACTCCCAAATTATGAGAAAAAAGACCCATAAATAAAACAAAATTTGAAATGCGCAAATATTACAAAAAAAGCACCAATGATATCTTCCGATCACCTAAGAGCAAGGGATAAAATATATAAATTCAAAGCGAACTCTAAAGCAGATACAAGAGTAATGAACTTAAATATCGTTCACAGCATGCAGTGAACAAATGATTTCCTATGAACATGACCGCACTATACTGGACTTACTTGGCAATTTTCCTGCAGTACAAATATGGGAAATCAAGGAAATCATGAATATGAATAGTAATTTATGACTGTTTGACACTCAATGTACACTAATGTACACTAAATACACATATGCCTGGTTATTGCCGTGTTTAGTTTAAATCAGTAAAACAGCTCAAATTTTGTTTCCAATGGGTAGTTTTGCTTAAAACTTCTTATTTCCACAAATGAACACACCACAGAAATACCCTGCAAGTTTTATGAAGTTAGCTCTTTTACTGGAGCGTAAAATGCGTTCCAAAGTTAGGCACAAAAATCCAAGATGGCTGCCATTACCATGGCAACTTGTATATAAGTCTTTGTGCAAATGATGTTTTTTCAAATATTTTTGATCATATATCCAATATATATAAAAATCTTTGAGATGACTTCATTTTTGAAAGAATTAAAATTTCTACTGACGACCCCCTTTAAATTCTTGCAATCCAGCAATCACAATCACTTACAATGGGAATACCAATATTTCTACATCATAGAACATAGAGTAATTCAGAAAGATACATATATTCTAGTCACACATTCTAATGATGTCTTACTTGGCCAGTTTCCTAGTAAATGTTTTATATCTGAAGCTATTACAATGTAGCTAATTTCATTCATCCAGACTAAAATGGTTGCCATGGCGACTTACCTCTTCGCATCAGATACTCAGCCACAAGGGCAGCGATATGTACGTAACAATAGGCTGCCTAAAAAAGTGTAAGAAATGGAGAATTATTAGGTACATTTTACGTTTTTCAGAGTAAACTAGAGCCTTAGGCACTGAAACGGGGCTATTTAAATGTAAAATAGGCTGCTGGAATAATTCCACTAAGGGAGCATAGCAAAAATCGGAACGCGATTTTTGTTCCAGTGGAACAAGAGAATGCCCACTGTTGAATGTTCCAGTAACTCTGAACAGTCCACAGGAATATTCCACCTACCAGGAACGTTCAGCATGAAGGTATCTGAATGTTCTGAAGCTCCTGAACGTTCTGATGCACCCGAACGTTCTTGTATCTAAACAAGAACGTTCAGCAGGAATGTTCCCTCTGTACAGAACGTTCAAGGGGAACGTTCCTCTAATGTGGAATGTTCCAGTAGCTGAAAATGGAACGTGGCTGCATCCAATACTGGACGCAAATGTTCCATTGGAACGTTCCGATTTTTGCTACGCTCCCTAACTCTTTGATGTTCAGTCCCGTGGCGAAGAGCCATACAATTTGTAGTCTCACACATTTCTCTCAACAAGGATCTCTACACAGATATATATATTTTAAAAAATAGATTGTGACCGATGGGACAGACATTTATAATGAAACCAACCTGATAAAAGGAAAAATAATGTCTTCTCTGCATGTTACCAATATTTGTAAAATTTTTCACTTTTTTTCAGATTATACAAAGCATATCCCTCAGCAGTAAATGACAAAAAATGAGTATCGAGATACAATGTAAAATCCTCCTGGTTAGATGGACTGGAGCTATGCTGGGATGCATCCTCTCATGGCATCATATTATATACATGTACCTCCTCCTGCCAGTACACCCCTAGTTTGGAAGGTTACAAATTCTGACAATGGTTGTTATATTATGCAGACTTGTACATGTAGCTCACTTCAAATTAAGCATGACTTGGGAGTTTGACCCTATCAATTGACCCTATCAGCTAAGTGAACCAAGCCGTTGACCTAGGTCATGCATGTGTCTGTGCTCTAAATGGTATAGAGGGTCTGGTGGAGGGGATGTTTGTGTGTAAGTCCCCAAGTTATATACCATGAATGCAATTTCTGCAAGAATGGAAGCCTAGAAAATTAGAATTTCTTGCCAACATGGCAAACATATGATAAGTCTGCCTTAAACTATTTTCATCACAACCAGCGATTTATGACATCCTTTCAGGAAAACTCTCTAAGTCAACCGCTGAATAGTATCCATTTTGTATTCATGCTCTAAAGCAGGAAAACTCTGTGAAAATGACATATGAACATATAGAAGAATAGCAGAAAATATTCAACTTCACTAATATAGACCAGGTGAAACAAAATCTAGCCAAAATAGTTGACTCAACTATCTGCAGTAGCTGAATAACTTGAGGACTTTTTTCTTCTGCTCTTCCTCTCAAAGCCTAAAGCAGTTAAATAAACAACCAGTCACCCTGGCAACAGTACCAACTGTGCTCAATATTTTCCTCACTATAAGGCAGGACCATTAGTCCCTATGGGTCTAAATCGCCCCGTAAAAACATCTCTCTCACTATACCTATCACACCCTCACCCATTTTTGGAAACCGCGAAGATGTCTGCCTGAAATTTGGTCACAAATAATTATCTGAATATCTCACCAACACAGCCGAGTCTCTCAACTCTGCCATGAAGAATCTTTCTCTGCTACTTTGGAAATTTGGGGAAACTTTGCTGATGCTATTATTGAGAGCATAACTTCATGCTTAATATATGATCCGTGTGTGCATATGAATAGCATACTGATATTTCAGGTTTTTTTGTTCAAATAAATTACCCAACAAACTTTTAAAATATGACTAGCTTCTGCATCTTTCAACAGCTTTTATCAATTTCAGGGTGAACAGACCTCAGAGAAGTTGCCGTTACGGTTGTGGATCTTGGCCATGGTTTCTAGCCATGTTTTGCGAAGCTCGGGTGTGCTGGCGTAGGATTTGGCGAGACTGTACTGGAGGTCGACCAACATTTCAGGATCGTTCTCGTGTTCCTTCATCTGGGCAGTGGCCATAAGCACTGTTCGTATCCTCTTGGTCAGGTCCTTCACTTCACCCGGGAAAGCTGTTCTCTGTAATAATCCAGGTAAACAGGTAAATAATCCAGGTAAACACATTCAAGGTACTGATAACAACAGTTAATTATCATCACATATATATATATATATATACAGGTCTACCACTGGGAAAAAAAGTAGGACATTTAAAAAAAAAAAAAAAAAAATTATGTTATATCACAATAAACAGTATACGACCTTGAAATAATAGGTCAAGGTTAGTCAACCAGGATATGGTAATTCGTCTAATAAATCGATCACCGGAAGTGATATTTGCGTTGATAAAACAGTGGGGTGATCGATTTATTGCAAATCGGGTAAACACGCGAAAATAAAAGATGGCCCCTTCAAATTCAATGTTACCAGAGAATGAACCAGCAAGGATCCAGTTCTCAACACTGCAATTGTTTCAAATTCTATCCATGCAGCCTATTTTACAGATAGAAACATTCTTTAGATCCAGTTTGTGATGTTTGTAAGATAAACTAAATTTGAGAACACTGGAATTCCTTCTGTGACAATAAAGAGTGGAAATTTACCGCCAGCTCTGCTGCCATGGTTGTAGTGGCAACAGTCGAGATCCTTTTTACTCATAACATGTGCAGCTATTTTTAGCTTCGTGAGAATTAGTTTTGACATCACTGACAGCAACAACATCGCTTCGGAAATTGAGGTTTTGTGAAAATGTTTAGTATTTTTCTTTTAAATGTATACTGTTTAGTTTTTTACAATCAGTTTTCAATTTTTGTGATATTCATACCAACTTATGGTTGCAAAACTCGACTATGAATCCTTGGTCAACAAATAGCATTGCATGTGATAACATTTTTATTACAAACAGGATCTACTAAAAATG
>JAVTVY010038537.1:0-16062 GCA_036873755.1 Hanleya hanleyi | reverse complement strand
ACTGATGAATGCCATAACATGCCGTACATACTCTCTATGTCTACATGCTGATCATTGACTTGAGCTCAGTAAACACTTGTACCTAATGTGACGGTGCGTTAAATAATAAAACATGGTGTTTGATATTTCAATTTGTTTTGCTGTGAACATACTAAACATACCCAGGGCGGCTCCCCAGCCTGGGTATGATGTAACATTGGGGATAATAAACTATATAAACATTGCTGAACGTGTTGTTATTCACGACAACCGCTATCCGATTGTATAATACAGAACATATAATGTATAATACAGGACATATATGGTACAATACAGGAAACATATGGTATAATACAGCACAGATTTGGTATAATACAGAACATATATTGTATAATACAGGACAAATATGGTACAATACAGGACAGATTTGCTATAATACAAGACAGATATTGTATAACACGGGACAGATATTGCATAATACAGCACAGATATGGTGTAATTCAGGACAGATATGGTATAATACAGCACAGGTATGATATAATAGAGGGCAAATATTGTATAATACAGCACAGATTTGGTATAATACAGGACATATATGGTACAATACAGGACAGATATAGTATAATACAGCACAGATTTGGTATAATACAGGACAGATACTGTATAATACGCATGCCAGATATGGATGGTCCATCTCTACACCAAATACCCTCCTTCCCTGCCCCAAAATGTTCACTTTGGCTACTACTCGTACTGATGACGTCACCAATGACGTGAACATCCCTCAAATCAGGATCTACACCCCGAGAGCTACAAAATGACACCTCCCAGGACGCATTCGGACCAAGGATGGTCCATCTCGACACCAAATACCTTCCCGCACTGCCCCAAAATGGCCACTTTACTTACTACAACCAACTGCGCATGCACAGATTGACGCGACTTGCATCAAAAAACACGCCATTCTGACTCTACCCCACACAAGCTTCACTTTGACACCTTCCACGACCCATTCGGGCCCATAGCGGTCCATCTCTACCCCAAACACACACCCACATACCCCCCAAAATGCCTGCTTTCTATAATACGGTCCGGACTGCGCATGCGCAGAATATTGAAAACGGACGAACTATTAGTCGAGTCGGATGCTCCTCAACGAGAGCTTCAAAATAAGAACTCATACGACACCATAGGATCATTAGGGGCTCATCTAGACCCCAAAACGTCCACCCCGTATGGGCCTATACCCCATAACCATGCAGTATAGGCCTATGGGCTTACCCAGGCCTCGGTGAACTTTTTCCAAAAATTTCACCGTTTCGCTTCGAAACCCTTCCCATCGTGTACTAAATGACGAGACGTAAAAAACAAATCCAGACAACCCATATCACAATGAACGTGTGTGAATTTCCCAGGTTGAACCTATACCCCCATATAGCCAGTATGGGACTATATGGGCTATATGGTACTTTTCCAAAAATTTCACCGTTGCGCTCCGAGACTCTTCCCATCGTGTTCTAAATGACGAGACGTGAAAAACAAATCCAAACAACCCATATCCCAATGAATGTGTGTGAATTTCCCAGGTTGAACCTATACCCCCATATAGCCAGTATGGAGCTATATGAGCCTATATACAGACCTCGGTGACTTTTCCCAAAAATTTCACCGATTCGCTCCGGGACCCTCCCATTGTGTTCTAAATGACGAGACGAGAAAAACGAGACCACAACCCATGTAACACCCACACCAAAAGAATTTCAGGCCACCCCTCCCCATATAGCCAGTGTGGGCCTATACAGACCTCAGTGACTTTTCCCAAAAATTTCACGATTTTATGGGACCCTACCGTACTTGTTTTTCTCATGAGACAGAAAAACGAGACCCCACAACCCATAGTAACACCCACAAAAAAAATTGACCACCCCTCCCCCCATATAGCCAGTATGAGCCTATATACAGACCTCGGTGACTTTTCCCAAAAATTTCACCGATTCGCTCCGGGACCCCTCCCATTGTGTTTTTCTCGGCGAGACGTGAAAAACGAGACCCCACAACCCATAGTAAAGCCCACAAAAAAAATTGACCATCCCCATACCCCATACAGGCATTTTCCCTTATATTGTATAATACAGACCCCTATTGTAGGGGTAAAGTCCGAGTTCCGCTTTTTATATTTTCGGAAAAAAATCCTAATTTTACATGCACCCACTCCAGGCAGAACCCGATAAGCCCGGGGACCGATATTAGCCCTTTTGGCTAGAGGTGATAGGGGTTTTCCCCTAGTTTAGGGGTAAAGTCCGTGTTCCGCTTTTTATATTTTCGGGAAAAAATCCTAATTTTACATGCACCCACCCCATTGACTTGATAGGCAGGCCCCGATAAGCCCGGAGACCGATATTAGCCCTTTTGGCTAGAGTTGATAGGAGTTTTCCCCTATTTTAGGGGTAAAGTCCGTGTTCCGCTTTTTATATTTTCGGAAAAAATCCTAATTTTACATGCACCCACCCTATTGACTTGATAGGCAGGCCCCGATAAGCCCGGGGACCGATATTAGTCCTTTTGGCTAGGGTTTATAGGGGTTTTCCCCTATTTTAGGGGTAAAGTCCGTGTTCGGCTTTTTATATTTTTGGGGGAAAAGTCCTAATTTTACATGCACCCACCCCATTGACTTGATAGGCAGGCCCCGATAAGCCCGGGACCGATATTAGCCCTTTTGGCTAGGGTTGATAGGTGTTTTCCCCTATTTTAGGGCTAAAGTCCGTGTTCCGCTTTTTATAGTTTCGGGAAAAAATCCTAATTTTACATGCACCCACCCCATTGACTCGATAGGCAGGTCCCAATAAGCCCGGGGACCGATATTAGCCCTTTTGGCTAGGGTTGATAGGTGTTTTCCCCTATTTTAGGGGTAAAGTCCGTGTTCCGCTTTTTATAGTTTCGGGAAAAAATCCTAATTTTACATACACCCACCCATGACTGAATGCCTCTTCACGAATGCTTCACTTTGATACCTCACTCGACCCAATCGGACCATGCAGCGTATTTAAAGTCTGGGAACTACTTTTTCTCCGCGGAAGCTTTTTCCCCCGACCACATCACCGCGGATGAATACATTCCCTGCAACAATTCGAACTCTCCTGTGTTGGAGGTAGCTTTTTGGTCATTCTGCCGGAACTATAGTGCACTTGACCTCTCTTCCACGTGACCTCCACAAATTATGCAAATTTTTGAGGTCAATACGACTCTTCCCGTGTTTTATATACTACTGACCTCGGATTGAGTTTTACGGAACAACGTACGGTATACTTGAACGACATATCGACTTCCGTCTCGTAGTACCGCTATGTAGCTGAAATATTGCTGAACGCGACGTTAAACCTTAATTCTCTCTCTCTCTCTCTCTCTCTCGTAGTACCGTATATTCGAACAGTTAAGGTGCAGTAATGGTTATTAATGTCTCGCGTGCTATTTAGCAGCTCTGCTACTTCGCAAATAATTTCTAAAATCAGTGATATTTAGAAAGGGGTGTGCTACTTTGAAGATAATTTCTAGGATTACTGCTAGTTAGCACTTTGACTTGCCTGTTCCCAAAGAAAATATATTGTATAATTAGCACAAATGCTAAATATTGTATATATTTTTTCTAAATTGCAGCCAGAAGAAATGTTCAATATTTATGATAACTCGGAAACGGAAATTGACGGACTGCCTCTCTCGAAAGAAAATATATTGTATAATTAGCACAAATGCTAAATATTGAATATTCCTTCTAAACTGCAGCCATGATAAATATTGAATATTTCTTCTAAATCGCAGCTCCCAATTGTCCGACTGCCTCTCCTTAAAGAAAATATATTGTATGAATAGCACAAATACTACATATTTTCAAACTTGCATGGCCTGGTGAATAAGGATGTTAAGGCAGACCCAAGTACACCTTCTTTGCTGGCCTGTGCAACTCCTCTGACAATAACAGGGATTATTCTGTCGTTCTTCCTAGCGCATGAGCTGGTATATAAGGATTTTTAAGACAGTCGCAAGTACATTTTCATTTGTGGTCTGTGCAACTCCACTCAGACAATAACAGATTATTATCTCGTTCTTCCTGGTTAAGCAATGCGCATGTGCTGGAATATAGGATGTTTAAGACAGTCCCAAGTAAAGCTTGATTGGTGCCTGCAGAACGGCCAATATGAAGGCAACCTCACTGATGCAGACAGCTGACATGTACATGTATTCAGACTTACTGGCACAACAAACCAATCATTCCGCGTCACTGTATGTTGGCATGCACTCAATGACCGAAGGTGTTCCGGAGACAATCGGCCCCTTTCAATGTAATTTCGAAAGAAACAAAACGCCAAAAACAACATCTTCCTTTGGTATTTGATAACAATAATCAAATTATATTCTAATTAGATGATATTATAAAGGTGCTAAATATTGAATATATTGTCCTTCCTCCGACACTGTGGATATTTAACTGCGAATCTCTTTTATTTAGTATAGATTATAAAAGTGCTAAATATTGACTCTATTGTCTTTTCCCAGACGCGAGCTACATATTTATGTTCGAATCTTTTCTAATTAGATGATATTATAAAGATGCTAAATATTGAATATATTGTCTTTCTCGGACGCCAGCGCTGATCCATGTGTGAAAGTCTGTCAGTTACTTACCGAAGGGCGGTGGTTCTCTCTGGGTACTCCGGCTTCCTCCACCAACCAAACTGACTGTCACCATATGAGTGAAACAAACTTGAATGTGACATTAAGCCAAATTCCCTCCCTCCCTCCTCGGACGCCAGCTAGATATTTAACTGCGAATCTCATCTAATTAGATGATATTATCAAAGTGCTAAATATTCAATATAATGTCTGTTCTCAGACGTCAGTTACATATTTAAGTGCGAATCTATTCTAATTAGATAATACTATAAAGGTGCTAAATATTGAATATATTGTCCTTTCTCCGACGCGGTGTTACAGATATTTTAATGCGAATATCTTCTAACTAGACTAGATTATAAAAGTGCTAAATATTGAATATATTATCTTCTCTACGAAAAGGCTCTTGTGTATATGTAACTGCGAATCTGTTCTATTTAGTATAGATTATAAAAGTGCTAAATATTGAATATATTGTCTTTTCCCAGACGCCAGCTACATATTTAAGTGCGAATCTTTTATAATTAGATGATATTATAAAGGTGCTAAATATTGAATATATTGTCTTTTCTCCGAAAAGGCTCTTGTGGATATTTAAATGCGAATCTCTTCGATTTAATATAGATTATTAAAGTGCTAAATATTGAATATATTGTCTTTTCCCAGACGCCAGCTACATACTTAAGTGCGAATCTTTCCTAATTATATGGTATTATAAGTGTGCTAAATATTGAATATATTGTCTTTCTCGGACGCCAGATAGATATTTAACTGCGCATCTCTTCTAATTAAATGATATTATCAAAGTGCTAAATATTCAATATATTGTCTGTTCTCAAACGTCACCTACATATTTAAATGCGAATATATTCTAATTAGATGATATTATAAGGGTGCTAAATATTGAATATATTGTCCTTTCTCCGACACGGTGTTACAGATATTTTAATGCGAATCTCTTCTAATTAGAGTAGATTATAAAAGTGCTAAATATTGAATATATTGTCTTTTCTCCGAAAAGGCTCTTGTGGATATTTAACTGCGAATCTCTTCTAATTATATGATATTATCAAAGTGCTAAATATTCAATATCTTGTCTGTTCTCAGACGTCAGCTACATATTTAAGTGCGAATCTATTCTAATTAGATAATATTATAAAGGTGCTAAATATTGAATATATTGTCCTTTCTCCGACATTGTGTTACAGATATTTTAATGCGAATATATTCTAATTAGACTAGATTATAAAAGTGATAAATATTGAATATAGATGCTATTAAAGTAACCCACTTTTCTGCCTACTGCGGAGTTTAGCAAAAGTATCTGCACAATATTGTCAAGTATGCTATTTAGCACCATGTTAAAGCATAGGAAATTTGAAAAATATCTAAATAAAAGCCAATCCTGCACCTAACTCCACGGATGGTCACCACGGATACATTCGCGACCGCTCGGCCGATTCCGTCGAAGTCAACTGACCTCGCGCATTGATGGTGTAGGGATTTAGAGCTCTCCGATGTAAACCGTGATCCATCGGACGTGTGTACGCTCACATAGCCCTCGTTATATTTCACCCTTATTAGGAGATAAAATATATATCTAAATGCATAGAATATGCCCTTGATTCTGCCATCGAAAGATCTCGTCTAATTTGGGGAGTTTGTCCTGGCTTTTCATCTCAAGGCGATCACCATGGCAACGGAAGTCCTACAGCTGGCAAGCGCTTCTCGGAGTTAGATTCCGTGCGGTACAGAAAATGGCTAACGGTTATCGAAGGCCTAATGTCCAATAATTCTTACATATCTGTTTTCAATTTGTTAACTATGGTATATCGACGGATATTATAGGGTTTATCCGTCCATAACCTGATAATCAAGGTTTATATTTTGATTATCACATTCGATTATCAGGTTTAGGCTGTTGAAATGTTGACTATCTCTCGATAATATATATATAGGTTCCTACTATTTTCTGTGTTATAAACTGAAAACCTACTTTTCACTCGGTTACATGGTTTTCAATATGATATCATGGTTTTAAATTTGATAACATGGTTTTCGATTCGTAAACCCTGGGTTTTCAAAGTCTAACGCGGATTGGTCAAACTGTAATATCATGTTACAACACGAACTAAAAAAAATGGCAGGTCATAAATCGCGCTCCAGAAAATCTGATATCGCAGTTTGAGCTAAAAGTTGATAGTCACTTTTCAAGTCGATATCCCAGCTTTGACCGTAACCCCTAGGTTTTCTAATTGTTGACCCAAGAGGTCAATCTTACCACGAATACGCCCTGTCACTCCAAGGTTATTGCATAGCAACAGCGGTGTGTGCCCCATGCAACGAGAGAGGGAGAAATCCGAAGACACTAGTGGGATTCGAACCTGAAGTGATGGTGTGATGGATAAGAATGTCCTGGTGATTAGTGTTCCATTTTATATCCTTTTCTATTGCAACCAAGGATGGACACTTGTCCCCAATGTGGAGAAATGTGTCCTAGCTGGGTTAGAAGTTAGGAGCCGGACACTCTTAACCACCAGACATTCTTAACCTCCACACCGGCACCGGAGTCTATACGGAACATGTACTTTCATAATATGAAAGGTTAAAATAACCATTATACACCTCACATACTACAGGTCAGGTCCCCGACACCATGTCCAGCACTATCTCGAGCATACCGACAAGTGGGGATGACATGAAGATGAAGAAATAATCATTGGAATACAGTAGATACAGTAATTATAATACATTGGCAATCCTTATTATAATTCCATTGTTGGGGAGCTGTGGTAATACAGTTACTCATCTTGTCTCAATTTGACAAATTGTGCACTTCGTCTAATAACACTAATATTGCGGTTGGTGAACACATTTTGTAAACCGCGAGAAAGCTTACTTCTGGAGAAATACAGTTTTTTCTCTTCTGAAGGTATTAAAATTAACACAGTCGAATATATACTGATACTCATCTCCGACAGAAATATTACATTGTGCGCATATTCATTCTTGAATCTATGTTTTGTTCCCTCTTCCCCTTTCCAAAAACTTTCTTTGGAAAGGGAGTCGTTTGATGTTCTAAAACGTGAAAATTAAAGCCATGAATAAAAGATTATTTGGTAGTGTCTCAATATATTTATGTTTTATATTTCTATAGAGTGATATTTAAGGTGGCCAATGGAACAACAACGAATATTTTGAATTCATTCTTTCACTAAATGCGTCGACTCTTTCAATCATATTTTTTTACCGGTTTGGCTTTTTGCCGAGATTGCTGATGACCCACATACAGATTGCTGTAATCTGAAGTACAGAGCTGATTATTTATTCAGAGAGCTTCGATATGAGCACTCAAATTAAACTAGATATAACATTGCAGGATATATCATCCCCTACATTGTATTACTTTCTCTGTAACATATCCCTTTGAGCTGTTTCGTAAGCATAGTTGATTGTCCATACGCATGTCCACTTAAACGTCAACAATCACGGTCCGCCTATTCATCGGAAACACTGTTAGCGTTTGATGCATCATTTCACTGTCTAAACAACCACGGTTGAACTTGTCACGACGGCAATCTGTTATAGATCGATATACCTTAATTGTTTATTGATCCAATAATGTAGAAGTTCATATGTGAAGAGATTCATATCCAGACAATTTGTAAAGGTAGCCAATCCTTTGATGTTAATCCATTGATTGCAATGCTGTTCAGTATCTCCTATATACAAACACATGCACACACCCGCATCTACTGAAAAGACCCCATTTATCGACGTTCATGATTTTACAGTCGGCATTTCACGATGTCTTATCGGCCTACTGTTGACCATCTCTGCCTTATAGAGCCTATTGTTGACAATGTCTCCCTTGTAGGGCCTACTGTTGTCGATGTCTCATTTGCGTGGCCTACTGCTGGCTGTGTCTACCTTGTGGGCCTACTGAAGATCGTGTCTCCTTTATACGACCTACTGTTGAGCATTTCTCCTGTGTAGTGCCTACAGTTGACCAAAACTACCTTGTAGGGTTTACTTTTGACCCGGTCTCCCTCGTATAGCCTACTGTTTACCATGTCTCCCTTATAGGGTCTACTGTTGACCATGTCTACCTTGTAAGGTCTACTGTTTACCGTGTCTCCCTTGTTGGACCTACTCTTGACCACGTCTCCCTTGTAGGGCCTATTGTTGACCAGGTCTCCATTGTGGGGACTATTGTTGACCTTGTCTCCCTTATAGGGCCTACTGTTGACCATGTCTCCCTTATAGGGCCGTCTGTTGACTTATAGGGCCTACTGTTGATAATGACTCCCTTGTAGGGCCTACTGTTAACCATGTCTCTCTTGTAGGGCCTACTGTTAGCCATGTCTCCATTATAGAGACTATTATTGACCATGTCTCTCTTGTAGGGTCTACTGTTGACAGGGTCTCCCTTGTAGGGCCTACTGTTGATCATTATCTCCCTTGTATCGTTTAGTGTTGACCATATCTCTCTTTTAGCGCCTACTGCTGATCATGCCTTTCTTGTATGGCCTAGTGTTGAACATCATGTATCAATTGTAAGGCCTATTGTTGACCAAGTCTCTCTTGTGGGACCTACTGTTTATCATGTCGCTCTTCTAGGGTCTGCCTCGCAAACACTAGCTTGCATTTGCTTGAAATAAGCCTCATCGCGGGTTGACGGTAGTACGTACGTCGTATTGGAAAATGTCTTTCTCATTAAGGAAGCAGAGGGGGTTCGTTTCTAGAGGTTGAATATTTTTCAAGATAATAAATGAAAAAAATTGTGGGGTCACAATATTCGTTATGAAAATATGGCAGCGATATGAATGTGTATCACTGAATATCGATATTGAATATATAGGGAATTTTCACGTTTTTTTTGCTTGAAACTCATTCAATTAAACTTCCTCGGGTCAAAATTTCCCCTATTTGCTATATGATACTAAACACATATAGTTATCGTTGAATATGTGATAAAAACAGGGTGGTCACCGGGACACCCTAGTTCAAGTTTCAAGTTTCCCAAGTTCCCTAGTTCCAAGTTCCCAAGTTCCAAGTTCCAGCTCCGTAGTTCCAAGCTCCAGTTCCCCCAAGCTCCCCTCCGAAGTTTAAAGCTCCAGTTCCCCCAAGCCCCATCTCCAAAGTTCAAAAACTACAGTTCAAAAGCTCCCAGATATGATACACATCTGGTTGTTTAAGAGGCATTAACACATATGCCATTGTTAATCAGCCCTTATTATAATGTTACTTATTATAATGTTACTGTCTAGCCTGTTCAACACATGTTTTGAATTGTTGTGGAGCTCACTGATTATAGATTACAGATTAAAATAAGCCGCATCTAACATACTGGAACCAATTTTTTGGGGGATTAGAAGTTTGTGAAAACATCCTTCAGGATAGCACAGATCGCCAATAACTTTAAATGGAAGAAAGTCCTATCCATCCTCTGTAGAGGAACTTAGATTACACACTTCCGTCTTATAATTTTATAATCGATCTGTTTCTTTTGTTGTGAAACTTCGCTGGGATAGCTATGAGGTCACAGAGAGTGACCATCCTTCTCTCTCAAATTCAAATGCCCATCTTATCAGATTTTTGGAGGTCAGAAGACCGTGAATATGCGTCAGGATAGCTGTGGGATCAGGGAAAGTAATTAAGGAGTAGAGGGGGTACATTACCATGCCTTTATGCAGAAATAATTGGATAATTTGCTAAATATTCTGTTATTCTGCTTTCTCTGATTAGATGGAAACCTTACGGGCCATTTTTAATTGCAACATTTTTGATAATCTGTATATTTGTCACTTGACAGCTTGGTGTTCCTGACACCTTGGTTCAAATTGAATAAATTATGAATGGCTGGCGCCCAGAGCCGAAGGGTTTTCAGATGCACGGCTTCGTATTTCTATTTGTCGACTTTTGAAAATTTGAATTGTTTTGTACAGAGCCATGGACGTCCACCTATCGGTGGTCGCAACCGATCAGATGATTATGGCTTTCTGTGAAACCGAGCTGCATCAATAAAATTACATAATAGTTTACCGTTTGTGGCTGATGTGATGATTACAAACACGCCATGTAGTTCTGGTAAGCGTGAAGTTGATGACCCCCCCCCCCCCTCCATTCCCAACACACACAATTGGAGCCCCTGTACTATTAGAATTACACACATTGACAATAAACTGATTATATTCCTTGAGCAGATTACCGTGTTTACACAGGTTGTGGGGGACCTAGTGAGGATATGTACATAAGATAAGTCAAAGGCTGCCAGGTATCTAAATGACTGCACATGAAACAAAGTGATAATCCAGAATATAGACACAACATAACTTTGGTTGCGTAATAGTGATGGATATATGACAGTGCAGGTGGGGAATCCCCGAGAAGTAGACTCTGGACAGGAATTATCTAAATCAAATAATGGAAGTTGCCTCATCAGAATGGACTTGATATATGGATGTAATAAAATTGCTTACAAACGGGATAAGGCTAATTTTCTGATTGGATCCAGGGAAAGGTGCAGTAGTTTGATATCCGTGAATCATCAAAAGGCCTCATTTTCTGAAATTACACAGGAACTGAACACAAGGGATGCTGCAGATGTATAAAGGGTGTAACAAAGGCTAACAAGAGGAAATTTATTTATCATTTCTGTATACCAGCATTGAGAGCTGAACCATTTATATTCGAGTCATTTTAAGTTTTCAGGGGCAAATGATCATGCCAACTTTCAATTATTGGCCGACAGGGGTCTACATACAGAAAGGATATGCGACATGTACAAAGAAATGTGTGTGAAATTTAATAACCTTTTTAATCCATCTTATTTTTCTTCAAGTTTACATGCACTGTCAGCATCAAATATTGCCAACTTTATATGATAGCTCAAAATATTCTGCTTGGCTCAATTTCTATGCACACTTACCGCTGAATGGTAATGACCGGTACAAAAAAAGACTGACTGATGCTAACAAAGTAGCGAAGCATATAAAAGTATTGTAAAGAAATATTATTAGGCGACATGCCCTGTATTAAGAGAGGTTTTAGTACTAGATGTTGAACAGTATCGGTAGCGATCTTTCTGAAACTATGGAGCTTGTCATTTATTACCCCTCAAGCCTTTTTATCTGGGAGTAGTTGGGTCTGTGAGCTTTTGTACTGTAGCTTTTGAACTTTGGAGGTGGGGCTTGGGGGAACTGGAGCTTGAAACTTCAGAGGGGAAGCTTTGGTGAACTGGAGCTTGGAACTACAGAGCTGGAACTTGGAACTTGGGAACTGGGAACTAGGGAACTTGGGAAACTTGAAACTTGAACTAGGGCGTCCCCTACTTGATATGAGTACCTACAGTAGGTCTGGCTGACTATCTTCCGCGCTGCCTCCCCCCACATAGGAATGCATAACACCCTCCCCCACGAAACTTGCCGAGAAATCCCGCCT
Source organism: Hanleya hanleyi (assembly GCA_036873755.1). Lineage (NCBI taxonomy): Eukaryota > Metazoa > Mollusca > Polyplacophora > Lepidopleurida > Hanleyidae > Hanleya > Hanleya hanleyi. Next base: position 3,972 of record JAVTVY010038537.1, on the reverse strand, counting down.
CACAATACACTCCGACCCCCTCCCCCAAATACCACTCCTCTCGCCTGACCCCAAATTCTTTCCAGCATATTACCCCCCCAAATTCTTTTCCAGCATATTACCCCCCCTCCCAAATTTTTCACCCATCCATAGGGGGGGAGCGCATTTCAATTGGAATGGCCCTATCATGGAGGCTAGAATTCTGTATCTTCTGTATCTTTAATTGATCCTGAATAAAGATACACACATCAATATCTGGCTACTGAATTATCATTTATTCCTCCAATGACGGCTGTGTCAAGGGTAGATTTGCAATTAATTGCTCGAAACAGCTCCATTTCACAAGATTTATCCCAAACAAGTTTGAGGGGAATCTGTTAGAATTCCATTGTGTGCGGTCTGGGATGAAGAGCGTACCTGTTTAACTAACAATGACAACATCTTATGGTCCAAGTATACTGCTAACAGTGGGTGGACTTCCCTATTAATAATATCCTTATAAAAATCACAGTTAGCAATGAAGTAATCTACTACACTGGCTCCCATACTCTTAATCATTGTCAAGTCTCCTAAGAGCTCACTAATACATCTACCGTTAAGGATTCTGCATCAATTCGAGATGCATAATTCTATAAGTCGCTTCCATGTGGGCTTGACAGCATTGTCAATTGAATTTCTTAACTTGTCCGAATCACATATATAATTGTCAGGTAAGGGGACATAACTGAAATCATCAGATTCATCTGGAATGTAATATGGCAAGTGGCCTGTCCTGCCATTCATATCGCTACAGAGAATAACATGTCCTTTGTCATAAATGTGTGCTATCTCATTTCTCAATTAATTAAATAACTCTACACTAAGCCACACACAATTATGGGTTATTTTGTGGACCAAAAACTGATTTATCTATTTTAACCCAAATGGTGGCATAACAACCATTTCATCCCGAACTAGCCGTGTAACCCCCAGAATTCCCCTTGACGTTCTTATGCCTAGACCTGTTCATCTCTTAAGAGTTTCACTGGGGATTGAGATGTCACTTTCCTTATTCGAGTGTGTTTCTGATAGATGAACTATGTCAAACGCACCAGGTTTTTCCAATATATGCCGTTTGTACTGTGTAGTGCCATGTAGTTTGTCAGAAAGGCCATTTATTTTCCAAAAACAGATTTTCTGTGTCTCCTTATGAAAAGTAGCCGCCATGCATGTTGGACTCGCTCACATATAAATAAATAATAACGTGTAGTGTGATCATTAGTTACTAATGTATAATATAAAACAGAGAAAAAATAATTAAATACAATCATAAGTCACTTTGACACTCAAGTGGAACGAGTGTTTAGGAAGTCTTTGTCTCAGCACAGTTCAGAGTAGTTTTAATCAATTACAAATTAGATTAACTTAAAAAGTCAAATTAGGACTACTCCTAGGACTGTCCCAGTGTTATAGGAGTGTCGAGGTTCAATACCGGATATCAGAGTTTCCCCACCTGTCATAATCACAGACGTCCCCATGGACAATATAGTCGCGATTCCTGTGGTAATGCATCCTCTTCCCGGTATGTGCATCTCTGTCATTTGTGTTATATCGCCAAATTTGGCGATACATATCGCATGCTGATAGCAAAATACGAGCGTAGCGTGCAAGATCTATGGCGTTACGTTCCGTAACTTGTGTCTAATTCCGCTTAACCTGGGGCTAGGGGCCGTATGAACCCATGTACTTCAAGATCCTCATGGTACTCATTTGAACAGTCACAATCAAAGCGTCACAATCTTTAGATGACGACTTTACAACGAATATTATGGATTAAGAATACTGATCAGCAGTAGTAGGGGAACAGTATCACAGGCCGCGCACATCCTCCCAAATGCACATTGCCTCCCAAATGCACATAGCCTCCCAAATCCACCGAGCGCTGTCATACGTCATTAACAATTTTTATTTGTATAAATTATTGAGTCTGGATATTAATAAATTACATACGTTATAATTTACCTGAATATATATATTATAGATCTACATATGATATTATAAATAAATTCTCCGAATTTATACGATAATCGTTAATAACGATTCAAAACACGGAGTATATTTTAGGTTTTATATCGGTTTTACAAGAAGGGTGTTATTTCGATATATATTTTTATGTAGTATAGATTTATGATATTATTAATAATTTCTCCGAATTTGTACGTTAAGCGTTCATAATGTTAAAAACACGGCGTATATTAGGTTACTCATAATTTGTATACGGCGACATTTGGTATTGAATAATACACCGTACATTTGGTACGGTGGATATTGATTATAATCTCGCTATATAGATAGGAGGCGGTCATGGTACATAATTGTATTGATTCTAGAGCGTTCCGATGTAAACATGTGAGATTGAACTATAGTTGACGGTGTAACAGGTCACGGTGATTGAATAAACAGAGATGACGCAGTTCGGTTATAGACAAGCGTTTCAATTATTGCCCTCATAACTCGATTGCAATTAGTGTATGTTAACATTTGGTGTTGGGGTGTTGATATTTACAGACCGGTATCGATTTAATTAGGGCAATTATACAATACAATCAACGTATAGCGGGAGTTGAAAGTATATACCGTGAAATAAATCATTATTTGAGAACCGCTTGTCGAAATATATATCTCTAATAGTATTCGATTTATAGCTTACTTCGGAATGGCGAATTTACTGAAAAATATCATCGAACCTAAAGAATCGTCCGTAAGTATTGTAATTTTATTACGATCTACACGCAGATAACACCGATACGTTTTTATCAAACGACTTTGTCGATATAACGCTGTACATAGCGAACGGCGTTGTAAATGTTCGATTATAACTGATTTGAATACAAGGGCTACTCACTTTTAATATTTCAACTCTATTTTTTTTTATAGGCTAACAACTCTACGTGGGCCGGATTCGTACGAGAAAATGCGGACATTTTAGGTAGTTCCGGTTGGCCTAGTTTGGAGGATGTATTTGTCGTAGATACGGTCGTTGAAACACGGCCTGTTTATAATGACGATGATTGGACTTGCATGGATTTTAAGAACTGTTCATGAACTTTTGGGGACTTCCTCGGACTATTCTTGGACTTGCGTGGATTTTAAGAACTTTTCATGAACTTTTGGGGACTTCCTCGGACTATTCTTGGACTTGCGTGGATTTTAAGAACTTTTCATGAACTTTTGGGGACTTCCTCGGACTATTCTTGGACTTGTGTGGATTTTTAGGAACTTTTCATGAACTTTTGGGGACTTCCTCGGACTATTCTTGGACTTGCGTGGATTTTTAGGAACTTTTCATGAACTTTTAGGGACTATTCTCGGACTATTCTTGGACTTGCGTGGATTTTTAGGAACTTTTCATGAACTTTTAGGGATTATTCTTGGACTATTCTTGGACTTGCGTGGATTTTTAGGAACTTTTCTTGAACTTTTGGGGACTTCCTCGGACTATTCTTGGATTTGCGTGGATTTTAAGAACTTTTCATGAACTTTTGGGGACTTCCTCGGACTATTCTTGGACTTGCGTGGATTTTTAGGAACTTTTCATGAACTTTTGGGACTTCCTCGGACTATTCTTGGACTTGCGTGGATTTTAAGGAACTTTTCATGAACTTTGGGGGACTTCCTCGGACTATTCTTGGACTTGCGTGGATTTTTAGGAACTTTTCATGAACTTTTAGGGACTATTCTTGGACTATTCTTGGACTTGTGTGGATTTTAAGAACTTTTCATGAACTTTTGGGAACTTCCTCGGACTATTCTTGGACTTACGTGGATTTTTAGGAACTTTTCATGAACTTTGGGGGACTTCCTCGGACTATTCTTGGACTTGCGTGGATTTTTAGGAACTTTTCATGAACTTTTGTGGAAAACAATAAAGAGCTGCTACACCTATCTATGAATGGTATGTTTATTATCACTGGATACCCGTTTTAACCGACTATCGCCCATATAAAGTCATAT
>JAVTVY010038536.1:0-16330 GCA_036873755.1 Hanleya hanleyi | reverse complement strand
CACACCAAAACCTAACCAATTGTGGGGGCTATAATAATGAAGCTTTCGACCAAGTTTAGTGAAATTCCGTCTAGTAGGTCTCAATATATCTTGCAGACAAGACCTGTATTTTCATGAAAATGCATGTATGTAAGTACAGATAGCACAGCCTCTACGACACGGACGAACAAACGCACACACACCAAAACCTGACCAATTGTGGGGGCTTATAAAAATGAAGCTTTCGACAAAGTTTAGTGAAATTCTGTCTCGTAGTACTCAATATATCTTGCAGGCAAGACCTGTATTTTCATGAAAATGCATGTCTGTAAGGGACACACGTACAGATAGCACAGCCTCTACGACACGGACGAACAAACGCACACAGCAAAAACCTGACCAATTGTGGGGGCTATAAAAATGAAGCTTTCGACCAAGTTTAGTGAAATTCCGTCTAGTAGTTCTCAATATATCTTGCAGGCAAGACCTGTATTTTCATGAAAATGCATGTCTGTAAGGGACATACGTACAGATAGCACAGCCTCTACGACACGGACGAACAAACGCACACACACCAAAACCTGACCAATTGTGGGGGCTATAAAAATGAAGCTTTCGACCAAGTTTAGTGAAATTCCGTCTAGTAGTTCTCAATATATCTTGCAGGCAAGACCGGTATTTTCATGAAAATGCATGTCTGTAAGGGACATACACACGGATAGCACAGCCTTAACGACACGGACGAACAAACGCACACATACCAAAACCTGACCAATTGTGGGGCTATAAAAATGAAGCTTTCGACCAAGTTTAGTGAAATTCCGTCTAGTAGTTCTCAATATATCTTGCAGGCAAGACCTGTATTTTCATGAAAATGCATGTCTGTAAGGGACATGCGTACAGATAGCACAGCCTCTACGACACGAACGAACAAACGCACACACACCAAAACCTGACCAATTGTGGGGGCTATAAAAATGAAGCTTTCGACCAAGTTTAGTGAAATTCCGTCTAGTAGTTCTCAATATATCTTGCAGGCAAGACCTGTATTTTCATGAAAATGCATGTCTGTAAGGGACATACGTACAGATAGCACAGCCTCTACGACACGGACGAACAAACGCACACACACCAAAACCTGATCAATTGTGAGGGCTATAAAAATGAAGCTTTCGACCAAGTTTAGTGAAATTCCGTCTAATAGTTCTCAATATATCTTGCAGGCAAGACCTGTATTTTCATGAAAATGCATGTCTGTAATGGACACACGTACAGATAGCACAGCCTCTACGACACGGACGAACAAACGCACACACCAAAAGCTGACCAATTGTGGGGCTATAAAAATGAAGCTTTCGACCAAGTTTAGTGAAATTCCGTCTAGTAGTTCTCAATATATCTTGCAGGCAAGACCCGTATTTTCATGAAAATGCATGTCTGTAAGGGACATACGTACAGATAGCACAGCCTCTACGACACGGACGAACAAACACACACACACCAAAAGCTGACCAATTGTGGGGGCTATAAAAATGAAGCTTCAATCTAGTTTAGTGAAATTCCGTCGAGTAGTTCTCAATATATCTTTGCAGGCAAGACCTGTATTTTCATGAAATGCATGTCTGTAAGGGACACACGTACAGATAGGACAGCCTACGACACGGACGAACAAACGCACACACCAAAAACCTGACCAATTGTGGGGGCTATCAAAATGAAGCTTCTGACCAAGTTTAGTGAAATTCCGTCTAGTAGTTCTCAATATATCTTGCAGGCAAGACCTGTATTTTCATGAAAATGCATGTCTGTAAGGGACATACGTACAGATAGCACAGCCTCTACGACACGGATGAACAAACGCGCACACACCAAAACCTGACCAATTGTGGGGGCTATAAAAATGAAGCTTTCGACCAAGTTTAGTGAAATTCCGTCTAGTAGTTCTCAATATATCTTGCAGGCAAGACCTGTATTTTCATGAAAATGCATGTCTGTAAGGGACACAGGTACAGATAGCACAGCCTCTATGACACGGACGAACAAACGCACACACACCAAAACCTAACTAATTGTGGGGGCTATAAAAATGAAGCTTTCGACCAAGTTTAGTGAAATTCCGTCTAGTAGTTCTCAATATATCTTGCAGACAAGACCTGTATTTTCATGAAAATGCATGTCTGTAAGGGACATACGTAGAGATAGCACAGCCGCTACGACACGGACGAACAAACGCAGACACACCAAAACCTAACCAATTGTGGGAGCTATAAAAATGAAGCTTTCGACTAAGTTTAGTGAAATTCCGTCGAGCAGTTCTCAATATATCTTGCAGGCAAGGCCTGTATTTTCATGAAAATGCACGTCTGTAAGAGACATACGTACAGATAGCACAGCCTCTACGACACGGACGAAAAAACGCACACACACCAAAACCTCACCAATTGTGGGGGCTATAAAAATGAAGCTTTCCAAGATTAGTGAAAATCCGTCTAGTAGTTCTCAATATATCTTGCAGCCAACACCTGTATTTTCATTAAAATGCATGTCTGTAAGGGACATACGTACAGATAGCACAGCCTCTACGACACGGACGAACAAACGCACACACACCAAAACCTGACCAATTGTGGGGCTATAAAATGAAGCTTTCGACCAAGCTTAGTGAAATTCCGTCGGAGTAGTTCTCAATATATTCAGGCAAGACCTGTATTTTCATGAAAATGCATGTCTGTAAGGGACACACGTACAGATAGCACAGCCTCTACGACACGGACGAACAAACGCAAACACACCAAAAACCTGACCAATTGTGGGGCTATAAAAATGAAGTTTTCGACCAAGTTTAGTGAAATCTGCATAGTAGTTCTCAATATATCTTGCAGGTAAGACCTGTATTTTCATGAAAATGCATGTCTGTAAGGGACATACGTACAGATAGCACAGCCTCTACGACACGGACGAACAAACGCACACACACCAAAACCTGATCAATTGTGGGGGCTATCAAAATGAAGCTTTCGACCTAGTTTAGTGAAATTCCGTTGAGTAGTTCTCAATATATCTTGCAGGCAAGACCTGTATTTTCATGAAAATGCATGTCTGTAAGGGACACACGTACAGATAGCACACCCTCTACGACACGGACGGACAAACGCACACACACCAAAACCTGACCAATTGTGGGGGCTACAAAAATGAAGCTTTTGACCAAGTTTAGTGAAATTCCGTCTAGTAGTTCTCAATATATCTTGCAGACAAGACCTGTATTTTCATGAAAATGCATGTCTGTAAGGACACACGTACAGATAGCACAGCCTCTACGACACGGACGAACAAACGCACACACATCAAAACCTGACCAATTGTGGGGGCTATAAAAATGAAGCTTTCGACCAAGTTTAGTGAAATTAGTCTAGTAGTTCTCTCAATATATCTTGCAAGCAAGGCCTTGACTTTCATGAAAATGCATGTCTGTAAGGACACACGTACAGATAGCACAGCCTCTACGACACGGACAGACATGACGCACGCACACACCCAAAACCGACCAATTGTGGGGGCTACTTACAAAATGAAGCTTTCGACCAAGTTTAGTGAAATTCCCGCGTCTAGTAGTTCTCAATGTATCTTGCAAGCAGACCTGTATTTTCATGAGAATGCATGTCTGTAAGGGACATACGTACAGATAGCACAGCCTCTACGACACGGACGAACAAACGCACACACACCAAAACCTGACCAATTGTGGGGGCTAAAAAAATGAAGCTTTCGACCAAGTTTAGTGAAATTCCGTCTAGTAGTTCTCAATATATATTGCAGGCAAGACCTGTATTTTCATGAAAATGCATGTTTGTAAGGGACATACGTACAGATAGCACAGCCTCTACGACACGGACGAACAAACGCACACACACCAAAACCTGACCAATTGTGGGGGCAATAAAAATGAAGCTTTCGACAAGTTTTAGTGTTGAAGAATTTCATCCAGCCACGTTTCTCAATATATCTAGCAGCCGGATTACCATGACTGCAAAATGCATGTCTGTAAGGGACATACGTACAGATAGCACAGCCTCTACGACACGGACGAACAAACACACACACCAAAACCTGACCAATTGTGGGGGCTATAAAAATGAAGCTTTCGACCAAGTTTAGTAAAATTCCGTCTAGTAGTTCTCAATATATCTTGCAAGCAAGACCTGTATTTTCATGAAAATCCATGTGTAAGAGACACAGGTACAGATAGCACAGCCTCTACGACACGGACGAACAAACGCACACACACGAAAACCTGACCAATTGTGGGGGCTATAAAAATGAAGCTTTCGACCAAGTTTAGTGAAATTCCGTCTAGTAGTTCTCAATATATCTTGCAACCAAGACCTGTATTTTCATGAAAATGCATGTCTGTAAGGGACATACGTACAGATAGCACAGCCTCTACGACACGGACGAACAAACGCACACACACCAAGACCGGACCAATTGTGGGGGCTATAAAATGAAGCTTTCGACCAAGTTTAGTGAAATTCCGTCTAGTAGTTCTCAATATATCTTGCAGGCAAGACCTGTATTTTCATGAAAATGCATGTCTGTAAAGGAAACACGTACAGATAACTTTTAGCCTCTACGACACGGACGAACAAGCGCACACACGCAAAACCCTGACCAATTGTGGGGGCTATAAAAATGAAGCTTTCATTAGGATTTAGTGAAATTCCGTCTAGTAGTTCTCAATATATCTTGCAAATGCCAGACCACTATATTTTGCACTGAAAATGAATGTCTGTAAGGGACACACACTTGCACAGATAGCACAGCCTCTACGACACGGACGAACAAACGCACACACACCAAAACCTGCGACCCAATATGGGGGCTATAAAAATGAAGCTTTCGACCAAGTTTAGTGAAATTCCGTCTAGTAGTTCTCAATATATCTTGCAGAGAAGATCTGTATTTTCATGAAAATGCATGTCTGTAAGGGACATACGTACAGATAGCACAGCCTCTACGACACGGACGAACAAACGCACACACACCAAAACCTGACCAATTGTGGGGGCTATAAAAATGAAGCTTTCGACCAAGTTTAGTGAAATTCCGTCTAGTAGTTCACAATATATCTTGCAGGCAAGACCTGTATTTTCATGAAAATGCATGTCTGTAAGGGACACACGTACAGATAGCACAGCCTCTACGACACGGACGAACAAACGCACACACCCCAAAACCTGTCCAATTGTGGGGGCTATAAAAATGAAGCTTTCGACCAGTTTAGTGAAATTCCGTCTAGTAGTTCTCAATATATCTTGCAGGCTAGACCTGTATTTTCATGAAAATGCATGTCTGTAAGGGACACACGTACAGATAGCACAGCCTCTACGACACGGACGAACAAACGCACACACACCAAAACCTGATAATTGTGGGAGCTATAAAAAAATGAAGCTTTTGACCAAGTTTAGTGAAATTCCGTCTAGTAGTTCTCAATATATCTTACCCGGAGGCAAGACCTGTATTTTCATGAAAATGCATGCCTGTAAAGACATACGTACAGATAGCACAGCCTCTACGACACGGACGAACAAACGCACACACCATAACCTGATCAATTGTTGGGGCTATAAAAATGAAGCTTTCGACCAAGTTTAGTGAAATTCCGTCAAGTGGTTCTCAATATCTTTGCAGACAAGACCTGTATTTTCATGAAAATGCATTTCTGTAAGGGACACACATTTGGATAGCACAGCCTCTACGACACCCGGACGAACAAACGCACACACACAAACCTGACCAATTGTGGGGGCTATAAAAATGAAGCTTTCAACCAAGTTTAGTGAAATTCCGTCGAGTAGTTCTCAAGATATCTTGCAGGCAACGCCTGTATTTCCATGAAAATGCATGTCTGTAAGGGACGTACGCACAGATAGCACAACCTCTACGACACGGACGAACAAACGCACACACACCAAACCCTGACCAATTGTGGGCTATAAAAATGAAGCTTTCGACCAAGTTTAGTGAAATTCCGTCTAGTAGTTCTCAATATATCTTGCAGGCAAGACCTGTATTTCCATGAAAATGCATGTCTGTAAGGGACATACGTACAGATAGCACAGCCTCTACGACACGGACGAACAAACGCACACACAACAAAACCTGACCAATTGTGGGGGCTATAAAAATGAAGCTTTCGACCAAGTTTAGTGAAATTCCGTCTAGTGGTTCTCAGTATATCTTGCAGACAAGACCTGTATTTTCATGAAAATGCATGTCTGTAAGGGACATACGTACAGATAGCACAGCCTCTACGACACGGACGAACAAACGCACACACACCAAAACCTGAACAATTGTGGGGGCTATAAAAATGAAGCTTTCGACCAAGATTAGTGAAATTCCGTCTAGTAGTTCTCAATATATCTTGCAGGCAAGACCTGTATTTTCATGAAAATGCATGTCTGTAAGGGACACACGTACAGATAGCACAGTCTCTACGACACGGACGAACAAACGCACACACACCAAAACCTAACCAATTGTGGGGGCTATAAAAATGAAGCTTTCGACCAAGGTTAGTGAAATTCCGTCTAGTAGTTCTCAATATATCTTGCAGGCAAGACCTGTATTTCCATGAAAATGCATGTCTGTAAGGGACATACGTACAGATAGCACAGCCTCTACGACACGGACGAACAAACGCACACACAACAAAACGTGACCTATTGTGGGGGCTATAAAAATGAAGCTTTTGACCAAGTTTAGTGAAATTCCGTCTAGTAGTTCTCAATATATCTTGCAGACAAGACCTGTATTTTCATGAAAATGCATGTCTGTAAGGGACACACGTACAGATAGCACAGCCTCTACGACACGGACGAACAAACGCACACACACCAAAACCTGACCAATTGTGGGGGCTATAAAAATGAAGCTTTCGACCAAGTTTAGTGAAATTCCGTCTAGTAGTTCTCAATATATCTTGCAAGCAAGACCTGTATTTTCATGAAAATGCATGTCTGTAAGGGACACAGGTACAGATAGCACAGCCTCTACGACACGGACGAACAAACGCACACACACCAAAACCTGACCAATTGTGGGGGCTGTAAAAGTGAAGCTTTCGACCAAGTTTAGTGAAATTCCGTCTAGTAGTTCTCAATATATCTTGCAGACAGGAACTGTATTTCCATGAAAATGCATGTCTGTAAGGGACATACGTACAGATAGCACAGCCTCTACGACACGAACGAACAAACGCACACACACCATAACCTGACCAATTGTGTGGGCTATAAAAATGAAGCTTTCGACCAAGTTTAGTGAAATTCCGTCTAGTAGTTCTCAATATATCTTGCAGGCAAGACCTGTATTTTCATGAAAATGCATGTCTGTAAGGGACATACGTACAGATAGCACAGCCTCTACGACACGGACGAACAAACGCACACACACCAAAACCTGACCAATAGTGGGGGCTATAGAAATGAAGCTTTCGACCAAGTTTAGTGAAATTCCGTCTAGTAGTTCTCAATATATCTTGCAGGCAAGACCTGTATTTCCATGAAAATGCATGTTTGTAAGGGACACACGTACAGATAGCACAGCCTCTACGACACAGACGAACAAACACACACACAACAAAACCTGACCAATTGTGGGGGCTATAAAAATGAAGCTTTCGACCAAGTTTAGTGAAATTCCGTCTAGTAGTTCTCAATATATCTTGCAGGCAAGACCTGTATTTTCATGAAAATGCATGCCTGTAAGGGACATACGTACAGATAGCACAGCGTCTACGACACGGACGAACAAACGCACACATACCAAAACCTGACCAATTGTGGGGGCTATAAAAATGAAGCTTTCGACCAAGTTTAGTGAAATTCCGTCTAGTAGTTCTCAAGATGTCTTGCAGGCAAGACCTGTATTTTCATGAAAATGCATGTCTGTAAGGGACATACTTACAGAGAGCACAGCCTCTACGGCACGGACGAACAAACGCACACACACCAAAACCTGACCAATTGTGGGGGCTATAAAAATGAAGCTTTCGACCAAGTTTAGTGAAATTCCGTCCAGTAGTTCTCAATATATCTTGCAGCCAAGACCTGCATTTTCATGAAAATGCATGTCTGTAAGGGACACAGGTACAGATAGCACAGCCTCCACGACACGGACGAACAAACGCACACACACCATAACCTGACCAATTGTGTGGGCTATAAAAATGAAGCTTTCGACCAAGTTTAGTGAAATTCCGTCTAGTAGTTCTCAATATATCTTGCAGGCAAGACCTGTATTTTCATGAAAATGCATGTCTGTAAGGGACATACGTACAGATAGCACAGCCTCTACGACACCTGCGGACGAACAAACGCACACACAACAAAACCTGACCAATTGTGGGGCTATAAAAAATGAAGCTTTCGACCAAGTTTAGTGAAATTCCGTCAAAGTGGTTCTCAATATATCTTGCAGACAAGACCTGTATTTTCATGAAAATGCATGTCTGTAAGGGACACACGTACAGTTAGCACAGCCTCTACGACACGGACGAACAAACGCACACACACCAAAACCTGAACAATTGTGGGGCTATAAAAATGAAGCTTTCGACCAAGTTTAGTGAAATTCCGTCTAGTAGTTCTCAATATATCTTGCAGGCAAGACCTGCATTTTCATGAAAATGTATGTCTGTAAGGGACATACGTACAGATAGCACAGCCTCTACGACACGGACGAACAAACGCACACACACCAAAACCTGACCAATTGTGGGGGCTATAAAAATGAAGCTTTCGACCAAGGTTAGTGAAATTCCGTCAAGTAGTTCTCAATATATCTTGCAGACAAGACCTGTATTTTCATGAAAATGCATGTCTGTAAGGGACATACGTACAGATAGCACAGCCTCTACGACACGGACGAACAAACGCACACACAACAAAACGTGACCTATTGTGGGGGCTATAAAAATGAAGCTTTTGACCAAGTTTAGTGAAATTCCGTCTAGTAGTTCTCAATATATCTTGCAGACAAGACCTGTATTTTCATGAAAATGCATGTCTGTAAGGGACACACGTACAGATAGCACAGCCTCTACGACACGGACGAACAAACACACACACCCAAACCTGACCAATTGTGGGGGCTATAAAAATGAAGCTTCGACCAAGTTTAGTGAAATTCCGTGTAGTAGTTCTCAATATATCTTGCAGACAAGACCTGTATTTTCATGAAAATGCATGTCTGTAAGGGGCACAGGTACAGATAGCACAGCCTCTACGACACGGACGAACAAACGCACACACACCAAAACCTGACCAATTGTGGGGGCTGTAAAAATGAAGCTTTCGACCAAGTTTAGTGAAATTCCGTCTAGTAGTTCTCAATATATCTTGCAGACAGGAACTGTATTTCCATGAAAATGCATGTCTGTAAGGGACATACGTACAGATAGCACAGCCTCTACGACACGAACGAACAAACGCACACACACCATAACCTGACCAATTGTGTGGGCTATAAAAATGAAGCTTTCGACCAAGTTTAGTGAAATTCCGTCTAGTAGTTCTCAATATATCTTGCAGGCAAGACCTGTATTTTCAAGAAAATGCATGTCTGGAAGGGACACACGTACAGATAGCACAGCCTCTACGACACGGACGAACAAACGCACACACACCAAAACCTGACCAATAGTGGGGCTATAAAAATGAAGCTTTCGACCAAGTTTAGTGAAATTCCGTCTAGTAGTTCTCAATATATCTTGCAGACAAGACCTGTATTTCCATGAAAATGCATGTCTGTAAGGGACATACTTACAGATAGCACAGCCTCTACGACACGGACGAACAAACGCACACACAACAAAACCTGACCAATTGTGGGGGCTATAAAAATGAAGCTTTTGACCAAGTTTAGTGAAATTCCGTCTAGTAGTTCACAATATATCTTGCAGACAAGACCTGTATTTTCATGAAAATGCATGTCTGTAAGGGACACACGTACAGATAGCACAGCCTCTACGACACGGACGAACAAACGCACACACACCAAAACCTGACCAATTGTGGGGGCTGTAAAAGTGAAGCTTTCGACCAAGTTTAGTGAAATTCCGTCTAGTAGTTCTCAATATATCTTGCAGACAGGAACCGTATTTCCATGAAAATGCATGTCTGTAAGGGACATACGTACAGATAGCACAGCCTCTACGACACGAACGAACAAACGCACACACACCATAACCTGACCAATTGTGTGGGCTATAAAAATGAAGCTTTCGACCAAGTTTAGTGAAATTCCGTCTAGTAGTTCTCAATATATCTTGCAGGCAAGACCTGTATTTTCATGAAAATGCATGTCTGTAAGGGAAACACGTACAGATAGCACAGCCTCTACGACACGGACGAACAAACGCACACACACCAAAACCTGACCAATAGTGGGGCTATAAAAATGAAGCTTTCGACCAAGTTTAGTGAAATTCCGTCTAGTAGTTCTCAATATATCTTGCAGGCAAGACCTGTATTTTCATGAAAATGCATGTCTGTAAGGGATATACGTACAGATAGCACAGCCTCTACGACACGGACGAACAAACGCACACACACCAAAACCTGACCAATTGTGGGGGCTATAAAATGAAGCTTTCCACCAAGTTTAGTGAAATTCCGTCTATTAGTTCTCAATATATCTTGCAGGTAAGACCTATATTTTCATGAAAATGCATGTCTGTAAGGGACATACGTACAGATAGCACAGCCTCTACGACACGGACGAACAAACGCACACACACCAAAACCTGACCAATTGTGGGGGATATACAAATGAAGCTTTCGACCAAGTTTAGTGAAATTCCCTCTAGTAGTTCTCAGTATATCTTGCAGGCAAGACCTGTATTTTCATGAAAATGCATGTCTGTAAGGGACATACGTACAGATAGCACAGCCTCTACGACACGGACGAACAAACGCACACACCCCAAAACCTGTCCAATTGTGGGGGCTATAAAAATGAAGCTTTCGACCAGTTTAGTGAAATTCCGTCTAGTAGTTCTCAATATATCTTGCAGGCTAGACCTGTATTTTCATGAAAATGCATGTCTGTAAGGGACATACGTACAGATAGCACAGCCTCTACGACACGGACGAACAAACGCACCAAAACCTGAACAATTGTGGGGGCCTCAAAAATGAAGCTTTCGACCAGTTTAGTGAAATTCCCGTCTAGTAGTTCTCAATATATCTACGCAGACAAGACCTGTATTTTCATGAAAAATGTATGTCTGCTTGAGGACATACATTACAGATAGCACAGCCTCTACGACACGGACGAACAAACGCACACACACCCAAAGACCTGACCAGTGGGGGCTATAAAGAAATGAAGCTTTCGACCAAGTTTAGTGAAATTCCGTCTAGTAGTTCTCAATATATCTTGCAGGCAAGACCTGTATTTCCATGAAAATGCATGTCTGTAAGGGACATACGTACAGATAGCACAGCCTCTACGACACGGACGAACAAACGCACACACAACAAAACGTGACCTATTGTGGGGGCTATAAAAATGAAGCTTTTGACCAAGTTTAGTGAAATTCCGTCTAGTAGTTCTCAATATATCTTGCAGACAAGACCTGTATTTTCATGAAAATGCATGTCTGTAAGGGACACACGTACAGATAGCACAGCCTCTACGACACGGACGAACAAACGCACACACACCCAAACCTGACCAATTGTGGGGGCTATAAAAATGAAGCTTTCGACCAAGTTTAGTGAAATTCCGTCTAGTAGTTCTCAATATATCTTGCAAGCAAGACCTGTATTTTCATGAAAATGCATGTCTGTAAGGGACACAGGTACAGATAGCACAGCCTCTACGACACGGACGAACAAACGCACACACACCAAAACCTGACCAATTGTGGGGGCTGTAAAAATGAAGCTTTCGACCAAGTTTAGTGAAATTCCGTCTAGTAGTTCTCAATATATCTTGCAGACAGGGAACTGTATTTCCATGAAAATGCATGTCTGTAAGGGACATACGTACAGATAGCACAGCCTCTACGACACGAACGAACAAACACTTACACACCACCAACACAGGCCAATTGTGTGGGCTATAAAAATGAAGCTTTCGACCAAGTTTAGTGAAATTCCGTCTAGTAGTTCTCAACTATATCTTGCAGGCAAGACCTGTATTTTCATGAAAATGCATGTCTGTAAGGAAACACGTACAGATACTTTAGCCTCTACGACACGGACGAACAAACGCACACACACCAAAACCTGACCAATAATTGGGGCTATAAAAAATGAAGCTTTCGACCAAGTTTAGTGAATTCAATCTAGTAGTTCTCAATATATCACTGCAGACAAGACCTGTATTTCCATGAAAATGCATGTCTGCTTGAGGACATACCCACAGATAGCACAGCCTCTCTACGACACGGACGAACAAACGCACACACAACAAAACCTGACCAATTGTGGGGGCTATAAAAATGAAGCTTTCGACCAAGTTTAGTGAAACTCCGTCTAGTAGTTCCCAATATATCTTGCAGGCAAGACCTGTATTTTCATGAAAATGCATGTCTGTAAGGGACACACGTACAGATAGCACAGCCTCTACGACACGGACGAACAAACGCACACACACCAAAACCTGACCAATTGTGGGGGCTGTAAAAGTGAAGCTTTCGACCAAGTTTAGTGAAATTCCGTCTAGTAGTTCTCAATATATCTTGCAGACAGGAACCGTATTTCCATGAAAATGCATGTCTGTAAGGGACATACGTACAGATAGCACAGCCTCTACGACACGAACGAACAAACGCACACACACCATAACCTGACCAATTGTGTGGGCTATAAAAATGAAGCTTTCGACCAAGTTTAGTGAAATTCCGTCTAGTAGTTCTCAATATATCTTGCAGGCAAGACCTGTATTTTCATGAAAATGCATGTCTGTAAGGGAAACACGTACAGATAGCACAGCCTCTACGACACGGACGAACAAACGCACACACACCAAAACCTGACCAATAGTGGGGCTATAAAAATGAAGCTTTCGACCAAGTTTAGTGAAATTCCGTCTAGTAGTTCTCAATATATCTTGCAGACAAGACCTGTATTTCCATGAAAATGCATGTCTGTAAGGGACATACGTACAGATTGCACAGCCTCTACGACACGGACGAACAAACGCACACACAACAAAACCTGACCAATTGTGGGGGCTATAAAAATGAAGCTTTTGACCAAGTTTAGTGAAATTCCGTCTAGTAGTTCACAATATATCTTGCAGACAAGACCTGTATTTTCATGAAAATGCATGTCTGTAAGGGACACACGTACAGATAGCACAGCCTCTACGACACGGACGAACAAACGCACACACACCAAAACCTGACCAATTGTGGGGGCTGTAAAAATGAAGCTTTCGACCAAGTTTAGTGAAATTCCGTCTAGTAGTTCTCAATATATCTTGCAGACAGGAACCGTATTTCCATGAAAATGCATGTCTGTAAGGGACATACGTACAGATAGCACAGCCTCTACGACACGAACGAACAAACGCACACACACCATAACCTGACCAATTGTGTGGGCTATAAAAATGAAGCTTTCGACCAAGTTTAGTGAAATTCCGTCTAGTAGTTCTCAATATATCTTGCAGGCAAGACCTGTATTTTCATGAAAATGCATGTCTGTAAGGGAAACACGTACAGATAGCACAGCCTCTACGACACGGACGAACAAACGCACACACACCAAAACCTGACCAATAGTGGGGCTATAAAAATGAAGCTTTCGACCAAGTTTAGTGAAATTCCGTCTAGTAGTTCTCAATATATCTTGCAGGCAAGACCTGTATTTTCATGAAAATGCATGTCTGTAAGGGATATACGTACAGATAGCACAGCCTCTACGACACGGACGAACAAACGCACACACACCAAAACCTGACCAATTGTGGGGGCTATAAAATGAAGCTTTTGACCAAGTTTAGTGAAATTTCCGTGCCTAGTAGTTCACAATATAGACCGCAGACAAGACCAGGCCATGAAAAATGCATGTCTGCAGTAACATACACGCACAGGATAGCACAGCTCTTACGACACGGACGAACAAACGCACACACAATCTCAAAACCCGACCAATCAGGCTATAAAATGAAGCTTTCTGACCAAGTTTAGTGAAATTCCGTCTAGTAGTTCTCAATATATCTTGCAGACAAGACCTGTGGCTTTCACAAAAATGCATATGTCCAGGCGGACGACACGTACAGATAGCACAGCCTCTACGACACGGACGAACAAACGCACACACACCAAAACCTGACCAATTGTGGGGCTATAAAAATGAAGCTTTCGACCAAGTTTAGTGAAATTCGTCTAGTAGTTCTCAATATATCTTGCAGGCAAGACCTGTATTTCCATGAAAATGCATGTCTGTAAGGGACATACGTACAGATAGCACAGCCTCTACGACACGGACGAACAAACGCACACACAACAAAACCTGACCAATTGTGGGGGCTATAAAAATGAAGCTTTTGACCAAGTTTAGTGAAATTCCGTCTAGTAGTTCTCAATATATCTTGCAGGCAAGACCTGTATTTTCATGGAAATGCATGCCTGTAAGGACACACGTACAGATAGCACAGCCTCATGACACGGACGAACAAACGCACACACAACAAAACCTGACCAATTGTGGGGGCTATAAAAATGAAGCTTTCGACCAAGTTTAGTGAAATTCCGCCTAGTAGTTCTCAATATTTCTTGCAGGCAAGACCTATATTTCCATGAAAATGCATGTCTGTAAGGGACACACGTACAGATAGCACAGCCTCTACGACACGGACGAACAAACGCACACACAACAACACCTGACCAATTGTGGGGGCTATAAAAATGAAGCTTTCGACCAAGTTTAGTGAAATTCCGTCTAGTAGTTCTCAATATATCTTGCAGGCAAGACTCGTATTTTTCATGGTGGCACATACCTATAAGGGACACACCGCACAGATAGCACAGCCTCTACGACACGGACGAACAAACGCACAAAACAATCTCAAAACCTGACCAATTGTGGGGGCTGTAAAAGTGAAGCTTCTGACCAAGTTTAGTGAAATTCCGTCTAGTAGTTCTCAATATATCTTGCAGGCAAGACCTGTATTTTCATGAAAATGCATGTCTGTAAGGGACATACGTACAGATAGCACAGCCTCTACGACACGGACGAACAAACGCACACACACTAAAACCTGACCAATTGTGGGGGCTATAAAAATGAAGCTTTCGACCAAGTTTAGTGAAATTCCGTCTAGTAGTTCTCAATATATCTTTGCAGGCAAGACCTGTATTTTCATGAAAATGCATGTCTGTAAGGGACATACGTACAGATAGCACAGCCTCTACGACACGGACGAACAAACGCACACACACGAAAACCTGACCAATTGTGGGGGCTATAAAAATGAAGCTTCCGACCAAGTTTAGTGAAATTCCGTCTAGTAGTTCTCAATATATCTTGCAAGCAAGACCTGTATTTTCATGAAAATGCATGTCTGTAAGGGACACATGTACAGATAGCACAGCCTCTACGACACGGACGAACAAACGCACACACACCAAAACCTGACCAATTGTGGGGGCTATCAAAATGAAGCTTTCGACCAAGTTTAGTGAAATTCCGTCTAGTAGTTCTCAATATATCTCTGCAGTGGCAAGACCAGTATTTCCATGAAAATGCATGTCTGTAAGGGACATACGTACAGATAGCACAGCCTCTACGACACGGACGAACAAAGGCACACACACCAAAACCTGACCAATTGTGGGGCTATAAAAATGAAGCTTTCGACCAAGTTTAGTGAAATTCCATCTAGTAGTTCTCAATATATCTTGCAGGCAAGACCAGTATTTCCATGAAAATGCATGTCTGTAAGGGACATACGTACAGATAGCACAGCCTCTACGACACGGACGAACAAACGCACACACACCAAAACCTGACCAACTGTGGGGGCTATAAAAATGAAGCTTTCGACCAAGTTTAGTGAAATTCCGTCTAGTAGTTCTCAATATATCTTGCAGGCAAGACCTGTATTTTCATGAAAATGCATGTCTCTAAGGGACACACGTACAGATAGCACAGCCTCTACGACACGGACGAACAAACGCACACACACCAAAACCTGACCAATTGTGGGGGCTATAAAAATGAAGCTGTCGACCAAGTTTAGTGAAATTCCGTCTAGTAGTTCTCAATATATCTTGCAGGCAAGACCTGTATTTTCATGAAAATGCATGTCTGTAAGGGACACACGT